>JAJTUS010000460.1:0-14641 GCA_021399465.1 Hyaloscypha sp. PMI_1271
AAGACCTATAATCTATACTAAAGATAACGAGTATATATAGTATACTTTAAAGAAGCTTTTCAACTACTTAAACTAACCTAATAAATCGCCTAGTATTAGGCCCTAGTAGCCTTTATAATAAAGGAAGTATATATTATTTAGTATAAACGCTTTGGGTACTTTAGGGAAGATAATATATATAAGCTAAAAGATATAGTTTATAATATTGACCTACGAGTCCCTCTATTACTCTATACTATAAAACTTATCTCAAAGGTCATATAATAAAGACCTCTTATAAAGGGCACATTACTCTAAGATAGTATCTAGATAAGTTAATTTATATAGATATAGTTAGCCCGCTATATACTCTATTTAATAGCTTAAAGTACTTTATCTATTTCTATTACGATAAGACTAAAGAAGTCGAATACTATATAATAAATACTCGATTAGTATAACGGATCGTCACGTGGCTGGAGGTCACGTGGGCGGTGCCGCACCTCTCACCTTATATAGTAGAATAGCGAATTAATCGGCGATTAATTCTTGTGCCTTTTTAGCTAGTTGGCTCAGGTAGTTAAAGCTATTCACACCGCCGCCGTTATAATTAGAAGTACTAGCAAAATTTAAGATTTTTCAAGCTTCTCGTTAAGAGAGAATTATATAACTATAAATAGATAATAATAGGGAATTCATTTTATAAGTATTCTAATAATACCTTATAGAGATAAGGATATACTTTAAACCTTTAGTACTATATAACCTAGAGATAAACAGAGTAGTAGAAAGAATTAGATAGATACTCTAGACTATTATTGAGACCCTACTAAAAAGCTCTAAGTTTAATAGTACCTAGTAGCCCGAGTTACTCTAAACTATAGTCTATCTCTATATATAATAACCTTATAGTATCCTTAAATTAATACCCTTTAAGGCAAAGAACCTTTATAAATCCTTTATTAATTACCTCTAGATTATTAGATCTCATACCTAGTTTATAGAAAGAAAACTAAGTAAGAAAAAGCCACGTGAGGACTAAGTAATAAATAGACGACTTATTAGATACGAAGGGAACTATATTTATTAGATTCTCACAGATAATAGCTATATATATAAAGCTTATAGTATATATATTACCAAAAAACGAACTGCCTTAGTTTAGGAAGAGTCTCTCGAGTTTAATTCTAGTATATATCCGGATATACTTTTATACCCTACTCTATTAAAACCCCTATTACCTCCTCGAAAGCATTTAATACCTACTATAGCCTCTAAAGCTCCAAATAAACGTGCCCGGATTACTTAAATCACTAATAAAAATAATACTAAAGACCTTACTTAGCTATTACTACATGAGATATAACTAATAGTATAGCCTTAACCTATTATTAAGATACCCCCCTTAATAATTCATCTAGAAGAATTCATCCCGGTCTCCTTAACTATACTATCTATAGAAACTACTTACTCTCGAGAATTAATACTATACTCTAAAGGACTAATTAATAGATATCCTAACCTCAATTACCTAGACCTTAATTCTCTAGACCCTATCTCTCTTATAGTACTCTTAGCTAAATAAGACACTAGCCCAAAGTCCCGGAATAATCCTAAGCTTAATTAACTCCTAGGCCTTATAGCAAAAATCTCGCTCTTAGAAGTAAACTTACTAGAACTATTCAAACCTCGATATTTCAAAGAAGCTATATCTAACCCTAACTCTAATAAATAAATAGGAGTAATAAAAGAGGAGTTCTCATTACTATAAGAGAATAAGACTTAGATACTAGTCGACTAACTATTAGATTAGCGGGTTCTTCCTAGTAAATAGGTATATAAGTATAAGCGAGGACTAGAAGGCTAGATTATCTAATATAAAGCTCGATAGGTTATCCGGGGAGATTAGTAGAGGGAAGGGATTAATTTCAATGAGACTTTTACTACGGTTATTAAACTAATAAGCTATAAGCTTATCTTTATAATTATAGTTACCTTTAACTAGGAGATTAATTAAATAGACGTAAAGACCGCGTTCTTATATAGAAAAGTAGAGGAAATAGTCTATATAGAATAACTTACTAGTCTAGAGAATAGATTAACTAAGGTATATAAGCTCGACTATATACTTTATAGCCTAAAATAAGCCCCTCGAGTATAGTATAATATACTATTAGAATTCCTCTAGTAGCTCGATTTCTAGTTACTAGATACCGACGCTAGCGTCTTCTATAAGAAAGGCATTATTATCGTCGTCTATATAGATAACTTATTAATTACTAGAAGAGATTGAAATAAGATTAATATACTTAAGTAAGCGCTTAGTAAACGATTCTAGATAAATAATATCGGGGCTATTAGCTTTTACCTTAGTATAACAATTATACGAGACCGCTCAAACTATATACTTCGCCTTAGATAATATTCCTATATTATAAAAGTACTTCGAGATTTTAGAATAGAGGACTATAAACTAGTAGTAACCCTAATAGATATAAATAGGAGTAATCTCGTCCCTATACTAAAAGACTATCTAGTATCTCTATTCGAAATTAAGGAATATTAGAAACTAATTAGCTCACTTATATATACTATACTTAGTTCCTGCCCTAATATTACCTTTATAGTATCTATAGTTAGCTAATTCGCTATAAACCCAATAGCCGAATATATTATAATAGTAAAGAGGATTCTATAGTATTTACGGGGTATACTCACATATTAGCTCACTTATCGTAGGGATCTCTAAGTACTAATAGGCTACTTAGACGTAGATTAGGTAGTGGATAAGGATACTCGATAATTAACTAGTGAATTTATATTTAATATCAGTAGTAGTATTATTAGCTAGTCCTCAAAGAGATAGAATACCGTCGCCCTCTCTTCCTATAAATCCGAGACTATAGCCCAAATATAAGTAGTAAAAGAAGTTATCTAGCTTAAATAATTCCTAGCTTAAGCCCTCTAGGAAGAGTAGGTAGCTATAGTTATATACTATAATAACTAAGGAGCGATTACCCTTATAAAGAATAATTAATTTCATACTTAAATAAAGCATATCGATATCTAAGAGAAATAGGTATAGGAAACTATTATAGTAAAATAAGTGAAACTAGAATATATCCTTACTAAACTCTAACTAGTAGATAAGCTTATGAAACTACTTATAAGGGACAAGTTCGAGTACTTCTAGAATATAATTAGAGTCGAAAATATACCCTGAAAAAAAAAGAGGGGGGGGGGGGATATAAGAGGGATACCGCCATCACGTGATTTGCACGTGACTTTCACACGAAAACTAGCTATAACTACTATATTCTCACCTTTCTTTCTTTAGGGGTAGTTTTTGATACTCTAAACTAATACTTCTACCTTCTAAGGTACCTCATAAAAATTCTAAGGGGTTTTAACCACGGCAATATAGAGATATCCCAAATCTTAGCTAGTATACTACTAGAATCTCGGCTAAAGTATAGCCCTAGCTATAAATTTTCCCGACACGTATCCCTAGCTACCTAAGCGAATACTTGGACTAGTATTAGCTCTATACTAAGGACCCCACATACCTATATATATATCACCTCCCTAATAATTAGAACTTCTATTATCTTAACTAAAATACCTTTCTTAAGATATCTGCTATTAACTATACCGAACTCCTCAAAGCTAGCTTTAAACCTAATAAGATTAAGAGCGCCTTTTAGACTCGAAAACGAATTCGTGAAGCTTACCCGATTATAGGGAGGATAAGCTCCTTAGTCACATATACTACTTATACTATATACTAATAAATATAGTAAGAAAACCCACGTCACAGACTCTAGTTTACTCTCTAGGAAATCGTTTAAGGCTAGGACCTACGAAAGCTAATTATAGATACTATTAACCCCTTCTAGCCCCTCTTACCCTCTCCTAACGAGCTCTAAGATAACTCTAGATATAACGAAATCGATAAGTACTTAACCTTAATTTGAATTAGCCTCGAAGTCTAGAAATTAGTATTCTCCTCTAATAAGGTATCCCTCTCAAACTTCCTTATATATATAGAACCTTTTTCCTATATAGTAGATACTAAGAAGTATAATACTAAGGACAATAACTTATTTAAGTTCAAGACCTTCTCTAGATTCTAGAAGAAGACTAGTACTATATACTATAAGAGAACCCCTTTAGATCACTTCGGGTTCTTTATTACTAAGACTAAATTATAGGTCCGGGTCCCCTGAGAATAATACTCTGATTTCCTATAGTATATATAGATAGTATAGCTATTAAAACTACCCGGAAATACCTTCTAACTCCTTATTTTCGATCCTAATTACACTAGAACACCGGGATCCGAGGTCCACAAAACCAAGCTTCTCTCCCTATAAAGGAAGCTTATTTAAGAGTACCTAGATACCTAGAAGATACTACTACTAGAATAGCTATACCTCATTTGTAATCTAGCTAGGAATCCGGATAGTAAATACCTATAACTCTATTCTTAATAGCTTTAAGATACCTTAAAAAATAAGAACTAGTACTAATTCCTACTCTCTTTATAGTAGATCCTTACTATAGCTTCCCTAATTATCTAGTCTAAAGCTAGATATAGATCTATAACGAATACCTCCCGGAATACCTCTCCTAGCTCTCTATTAGTAACCCGCTCAAGATTATAATCTCGTATATTATCTCTAGTACTAAGATCTTAACTAGTGTAAGGTAGTTGTTGGTAGGTAATAAGGCAATAGTAGAATCAGAGTTGTGGTGTTAAAAATCACTAGTATCAAATTTAGTATAGAACTAATCTCTGTCCCTCCTTAGAGGTCCAGGGAGGGCTCCTATAAATAGGAGCCCAGAATGACGTACGTATAATCTAGTAATTAATAAGCACTAGCTAGCCTACTAATCAGTGGTATTCCTGTGATGTAATGGAATCGTTAATCCTCCTAATCGCCGACTATACTACCCGAGAGCCGAGGTATATCACATGAGCCAATGTCACGTGTAACCCGCTATATATCACAACTAGCCTCACCTTTACTCTAGTTACTAACTCGTAAGAGGAGCCGCCTTAATATAACCTCTCTTATAAATCTAGTAGGAGATACTACTAATAATATAATAGATAGTAAATACGAACTAGTCTCTAATAATGATATAATTATATAGTAACTAGGATAGTCTAGTATAGATATAGAGAATATAGACCTTATAATACCTCAGATAGAACTATTAGAAATACTCCTACTAAGTCGCTTTCTAGTACCCGTATCTAATGAACTAGTTATAGAGGAGGAGGTTATAATAGTTCTTATTCCTACTAATCCTACTAATCCTATAGAAGGCTCGGCCTCCTCTATTAACCTAGCTCTAACCCTTACTACTAGCTCTATTTACTCCTTATAGCTTCGAACGCTCCCTGAGATTACACCTATACTAAGCCCCTCTACCTCTATTCTCAATACACTAATACCTCGAGTATTTAATTCCTCTACTAGGCACTTAATCGTACTATAGAGCCCCTCTCCTAATACATCACGAAATTAGTTTAATATCGAGGAATATATAAGGGAGAGGGATTAGAAGCTAGTAGCTAAGCGTAAGAGAAAGCGTCTAGAGAAAGAGGAAAAGAAGATAGTAAGACGAGCTATAAAGAGAAAGAATACTACTTAAAGTATCTATATTCTATCTATGTTTTGTATTTAGTATTTAGAGGTACTAGTTTCGTCTAGTATTACCCTCGAGTAGGAGTATTAAATATAGTCATATAATATACACGTATATATAACTATATATAAAGCTAACTAGCTAATTATATAAGGTAGGCTCTACTTACCTTCTATTTAATAAGAAATTAATTAGATTCTACCCTATATATACTTCACTTATATATACACGTGTATCTATTTAATATATTATAGCTCTAATAACTACTATTTTAGGTAATACTACCTAGGCCCTATAAAGAAGCTTAATGCGACGCTAACCTATACTAAGAAACTAAAGTTAAGTATAATAGTTACTAAATCTAAGAAGTAGCTTATTATAATACTTACTATTACTAATAAGGTTAAAAGTAGTAATGAGACGAGTTTAGTAAATGAGTTAGAAAACGAGTAGCTCCTAAGTAAAGTCGTAACTAAGAGCTAGTAGAGGCTATAGCTTTAAGGGAAGCTTAGGAGAGTTTTAAGAGTTTAATAAATAGAGAGCCTTTTATTATATTAGCTTTAATTAATAATTATACTTTTACCGAAATAATAATTAATACTAGTTATCTCTCTTTAATAGACTTTCTAACCCTCGCTTTACTTAAAGGTATAGCTTCACGTACTTAAAAATTATATCTTATTAAGTTATAAGTATTAATAGAAAGCTTATAGACGAGATAAATGAAGTAATAGCTATTAAGCTTAACTTAGAGAGTTATATATAAGAGAATGTATTTTTATATATAACGCTTATTAGTAACTATAATATAATTCTTAGTATACCTTAGATCTAAGTATAAGATATATAAATTAATAAACTATAATTAGAGATAAAGATTATATTAACTAGTATTATTATACGAAATAAGACTATATTCTATAAGATAAAGGAAATAATTATTAAGACTATATAAGTTTTAGTAATATCCTTCTAATATATCTAGACTTATAAGAAGAGTCGAGAAGTACGATAAATAACTAGAGAGGAGATAAGAGTATTTATAGTGAGTATAACTAATATTAATTATTAGTATAATTTCCCGGAGGTTATGTGACTTATGTCACATAACCTCGCTTCCTATATATAGGAAACGGGACATGCGGGAAACGAGACGTGCTAGACACTAGTACTAATTAGGCTTAGCGTATTTAGGGATCATATATTAGAACCTCGATACTATAATCCCTACTTATAGATATAACAACTTCACTAACCTATATAATTAGTATTCTACGACTATATAATAGTGCTATGTGTTACTAGTAAACCGATACTAATTAGTTAGTACTTATAGATTAGAGATGAATTAATTACGCTAAAGAAGTATCTAGTAGCCTATAGTAAAATTAACTAATTCTACGTTAAAGGGGGGAATTAACGTTAACTCTACAAAAAAGTATCCGGTAGCCTAAAGGGAAATGACTCTAGTTCTTACTAATTAATAAGTAGTTAGCTATTTAACTATTTAACTAAACTATCTAGTTCTACTATCCTTTAAGACTAACTTCGTTTAGTACTAAGACTACCTTCTTAGTAATCAACTTTCTACTTATATACTACTATAGCCCCTTCTCTGGGAATATATACCCCTAAAGCCCTATAAGTTTCCCAGCTCCTGCTTCAATTTTACTACTAAAGTTAAGCCCCTTTAAGCTTTAGAACCCCTCCGGAAACCTCGATATTTCATACCCTAAATTTCCTATTATAGTTAAAATATTTACGAACCTCGACTCTATAACTAATAAGTCTAATACCTCTTCACGAATTACCTCTAAACCCCTCTTACTATAAACTACACATATATACTAAGAAGGACTTAGCCCTAAAGGTTCAGGATAGCGAACTAATAGGATAGATATAAGTAGATAGAGAAGTAGAAGGAGGGTATTAACTTAGAAGCCTCTAATAAGGACGATATCTTAGATTACCTTAATACTAGACTATTCTAGTATAAGGTAGAAAAGTCAACTAATGAAAACCTCTAGGAGCTATATAAGGTAGACTTTACTAACTTCGATATTAATACACTTAGCCTACTCAAGTAACGAGATCTATATCAACTATAAACTATCCTCTAATATAGAGGTATCTATATTAAACCTAATAGGAAGTCACTTACTATTATATAGTCCTTAGCTAACGCTATTATAGAGGAAGAATAATACGTATAGACTATAGACAATATTATCTCCTACTATTAAGACCTTAAGGCGAGCCCTATAACCTCATTATATATATCCCTTAAGAATAGTATTATAAGAAATTAATATATTAAACTAATTATTATATATACCCCTTAACTACTACCTCTACTATATTAACCTTAACCTCTACTACTACTACCGCCGGAATAGGGCTTATAAAACGTTAATTAACCTCTATATTAGCCCCCCTATTAACCTCCCTAGAATATTAACCTACTACCCCCTCCGCTCCCGCTACCGCTCCTACTACTACTTCTACTACTTATACTACCTCCAAATAGCGCCTAGTTAAGCTTAGCTAGAAAGCTAATTAGGAAAGTCGCTAGAATCTATACTAAAGAGCAGAAGTATAATAGAACTAATAGTAGTTTTAACTATAAACTTACTATTTTCCTTAATATCTATTAATATATAGATCTTCTATAGGAGGCACTTATAAGAGCTTTCCCTACTATACTAAAGAGTCTAGTATAAGACTACTTTTATAATAATTAGTTATCTTAATAAACCTACGAAGTAGCTTATACGAATATTCGTAACTTCTTTAAAGGTCCCAAATATTAATATCGAAATCTAGATAAATAGAATACTACTAACTTGAATTCTATAATAGCCAAATACCCTAAAAAGTTAATATTTGAGGTTATTTAGATCCTAATTAATGACTTATACTAGTTATAGTATAGACTTATACCTGCTTTATGAAGCACTGAATTCCTCTATAATAAGATTATTACTACTTACTAAGGCTCTCTAGTATACTAATATATAGTTTCAGACCCTCCTATAGATCTCAGCTAGCTTATCCACAAGCTATAGTCCTCTATTACTATATATAAGAAGGAGTAATAATAGATTAATAGCGAATCTACCTTCTTTACTAATTAACGATTCTACTCAAATAACTATTAGTTCAGAAACTATTGAAATAACTATAGTTATAGTCATAGAAGCAGAAATTGCAACGACTACCGTAATAGCTACTCGAATTCCTATAAGCCCCGCTATAGTAATAGCGATTTAAACGCCCCGAAGTCGTGCTTTATATATAAGAAACTAGACTATCGCTCCTAGAAGTATTCGCCAGAAGAATAATAAGAGGAAAAGGCTCGATTTAGAGCTAGAAACCTCTATTGGTTTAAGGCCCTAAACTCCCGAAACTTTAATTAAGACTTTAGTTATTCCTACCTCTAATACGTGGCCCGTATAGAGGGCAAATAGGAAATATATTAGAATACTAAGGATAATCTAGGTAATGATTTTAAGGCTCTTTTAATAGATATAATTAATAATATAGACGAAGTAGAAATAGAGGATAAATACTAATACTTAGATTCCTTCTTTACTTCTATTAAGAGTCTCCTAGCTACTTTAGACATATAACTACCTAATAATTAAGCTCTTAATATATGAGCTCCTAAAGTACTAATAACTATAGCTAATAGCCTTATAGATAAACTTACCTCTCTTTCCTTTATATACTAGTTAATAGGTGAGAACTATACCATAGAACCTAAAGAACCACTTATAGAGGACACCTAGACCTTTATAGTAGGAGGTATATCTAGATATAGTAGTTAACGCTTTTATGGAATCGTAATTAATACTAGAGCCTCCAAATACTCAACTACTAGTCTCGATTAATTCCAAGCTCTATAGCGAACTAATAATAGCGTTATACTTAATGAGAGTACTAAAGGTTAAGTTATAGTCTACTTTAGTATAGGCTCTTTTACTTCTATTAGTTCTATAGTTATAGAAACACTAATTAGGTAAGTATAATTCCATATTATACTCTTAAAGACTCTATTCCTACTTAGCTTAGACGATATAGATAAGCTATGAGTCTACTTTAATAATCTTACTAATTATATTATTACTTCTACTAGACGTCACGTACCTATTATACGACGTTTTAGTTACTCTTTCCTACTTTAGAATAATATATTATAAAGCCTTATTTCCGAATCCTTTACCTATAATCTATACTTCCTTATAGAGACTAAATTATAACGTCTCTATCGCCGATTTAGTTATCTATTAGTTAATAAGCTCCGGAACTTACTAGAGCGAGCTAGCTATAAAGTCAATATAGAAGCCCTAGAATACCTTACGAAATACTATAAGTAATACTAGAAGAATAGTAAATCACCTAGTTAATTTAAGTTTAACCTAAGAGACGATATTAGCTTTAACCTCTCGATTATTATTAATATATTCTATATCCTCGGGAAGCCTATTCTCTATATTATCGATAAGGGCACTAGATATTATAGGGGCTATTAGCTCTAGAATATTAGTACTATATATACCTAGGATACCCTAAAGATATACTAGATTAATACTTATTTAGGCCCTCCTAATTAGATTATAGTAGATACTAGGAAGTAGTTCACTAGTAAAGAGTTCACTTAGCTTATAAATATAATAGGAATAAAGGTGAAAATCGTCCCTATAGAAGCTTATAACTCTATAGGAATCGTTGAATACTACTATAAGCTAGTTCAACGAGCCTACTTAATTATTATAGCTAAAATCAAGGGAATTAGTAAGGAGATAGCCCTATAGATAGCCTTTAAGGCTCTTAATAATACCGCGGGAATTAGTGGGATTATTCCTATACTCCTAGTCTATAATATACTACCTTAATTAAGTGAATACGATACTCCTATACCTACTATTTCCTAACGTATAATAGCCCTAAAGAAGGTAATAGTGGAGATTTAGAAGCTATAAGTAAAGCATTAAGTTGAAGATACCCTAAATACACGTAATAGCTCCTCTATAAATGATATCTATAAACTTATACTAAATTCAAATGTCTTAGTATAGCGCGAGGGGAATATAGGTTAACTAGGCAATTAGTAGGGACTATATAAGCTAGTAGTAATAGAAGGGGAATCGTATATACTAGCTTTACTATACGGTAATACTACTTTCCGCTTAACCTCTATAAAACTATTCTATATAAGAGATATTAAGGTTAGTTCTAAGGGTCCTAAAGACGATCCTAAATACTATAGTAAAGGCGACGGCGAAGGTAATATAGGCGTAATTCCTCTTACTATATTACCTATTCCACTAAAGTATAGTAGAGGTAGACCCCGTAAGAACCCTAATATAATAGTATTCCTATAGGATAACGAACTATACGAGGATTCCTATTAAACTAAAGTTACTAGCTTCCTAGAAAAGGGTATATTTAAAGTTATTCCTAGATCTTAGGTACTATAGGAGGTATATATCTTTAACTCCCGCTTCATTAACGAGATTAAGAATAAGGGGATAAATAGAGAGCTTAAGAAGTTAAGACTAGTCGTTTAAGCCTATAATAATAGTAAGAAATATATAGTATTAATATAATTACTAATTATCTAATGAATTAGCTAGAGAGTCATCCTCTATATTATTACTATAACTATAGGAACTACTAGACTATACCTATAGGATATATTATAAGCCTATATCTAGTTATTAACCTTACTAAATCGCGATTTCTATATTAACCTATCTCCTAAGCTTACTAATTAACTAAATCTAGAGGCTAGTTTAGTATTAAAGGTTATAAAGCTACTCTATAGAGTACTAGAAGCCGGAAACCACTAGTTTAAGACTTACTATTCTCACTACCTAAATGAGCTAGCTATAGAATAATTAACTTATAACCTATACTTACTCTATAGTAACTACCCCTTTAGTATTATTAGCCTTTAGACTAATAATACTCTATTTATAGGAGACGATAACTTTACTAAAGTAGAGTATCTAAAGCCCTAGGAGGCTAATTTCCTAGCTAAAGAGTATAAATACTTTACGACTAGCTATAATCTCAAGTTTAATAGAGGTATTATTCGCACTAACTCTACCGGTATTACTCTTATATAGGAATACTAGTATAGTAACCTTTACCTAGTAATAGTTAAGAATACGACTATAACTAGTAGTAGGGGTATTATATATTAAAACCTCATAATTAAGGAATAATACGTTACCTAGTAAGCTTAAGGAGTATATATCACGTTAACTTACTAACTAGAGGCTTTATGTGATGAGTTAAGACCCGTAGAGAGACTAGATACCTAAGAGCCCTAGGTACCTACGTTATCCTACTAACGGCTCTATATGGAATATAAATTATCGCATAGAGCCTAGACTTAGCTTCTCTCCTTAGATTATTCTTCTTATATTTAGGGAAACTATTTAATTAAGTATATTACTACTAACCCATAATATTAGAATAATCTCTCTTTATTACTTATCGAGATAAGCTATTAACTTAGCCTTACTATACGACTCCTATCTATATACGATAAGCTCCCCTATAAGCCTAGGATTAATGACCCTAGTAATAGAGATACTAGTATAGGCTAAGTATCTCGTGAACTAACTCGAAGCTATCGAGCTTTATATAAGAGAGCTTATATGTAGTATAGCTTAATAGATAGCCTTATCCTTACTAGGACAGAATCCGGTAGACTAGCGAATGAACGACGACTAGAGAGAGCTAGTATAGAGCCCGGATAGTTAGTAGTCAAAGAACTAGAACTATAGAGATAGAGCCTAGTTTACTACTAATGACTTGCTTAGTATACTACGAATAAACTAGTAATATAAGCAACTACCTAACCCTCTAGTATATAAAAGTAAGCGGTCAGAATTCAAACTATAGCTAGCTTAGGTATAGGTAAAGCTTTCAGTTAATATAGGTGATAAATAGGGCAATGTAAGATTCTGGTATATTTATAGTAGACTTAGTAGTATTACCCTTAGTTAGGTGATACTATAGGTCTCTACTCTAGTTAAGAAGAAGTCTACCTTAGATAGAGATACCCTAGATAGGCTTATCTAGTAACTCCGGAATATATATAATAACCTAGAGTTAGTAGGACGAGTTATACGGAAGCTTAATACCCTCTAGTAAGGTATGAGCTCCTTTATAAGATACCTAGTACGCTTTAAATATATGCTTCTTAAAGTAAGAGGTCTCTCCTAGGATAATACTATAAAGAAGGCCTTTCTATCACGTGGCCTTTCTGTCGATATTCAAAGGACCCTCCTTATAGTCCTAATACTAGCGTTATACGCTAACTACTACTTATAGCTCTATATAGTGAGCCAGAACTTAGAAGTAATACGTATAAGAGAGAGGAAAGAGTAGAGACTAGCTTCCCCGCTAAGATATAGCGCCCAAGTAACTAATAGTATAAAATAGGAACCTATAAGGATAATATAAGGGGCGTCTATATAATAAGAGAAGCTGAAAGGGGCTTAAGTCTAATAAAAGAAGAAGCCAAAGAAGGAAACTTGCTCTTACTTTAAGTATAGAAAGGCAGGGTATATTATATAGGATTATAAGGAGTTATACGAAGAAGAGTTAACCTAGAAGGTATCCTTATTAATTACTTGGGTTATTAAGGAGTTATCTAAGAGTAATAACTCAGGAAAAGAATAGCTCTATATAAAAAGCGCTATATGGAGTAGAAGGAGGATATAGTATAGGATTAGAAAACGTTTAAGCCTTTAATAGATGAGCTACTCTTTTTGATATTAACTCTAATAAATAAGGAAGCCTTTATAGAAACCTTAGTTAATTTAAGATACCTATTATATAGAGTAATTAATTCTCGTTTTGCCCAGAAATATAACCTCTAGTATATTAAAATCACTCCTCGTAAGCTTATTAGAATAGGAGAATAAGTTATAAGAAGGATTAATAAGGTTATTACTATTTAAACTAATATTAATAGCTATATAGATAATAAGGCATTCTTTTATATAGCTCCAAAGCTCATATTATACGATTTAATACTTAGCTTAGCTTAGATACAGAAGAACTAAGTACTCTTGAGTATAGATTATTTATTATTAATAATAGGGAGCTAAAGGACCTATATCCGGAACTAAAATAGGAGGGGCCCTTTTCGAGCAAATATAGTACTTATCTCGGCTATAGCCTTTATATAGAACATGAAAAGGAAGTATAAGGGGTAATGAGTAGAAGTATTTTCTATAAGTATAGCTAATATTAAGAAGGTACTTATAGTCTAGAAAGAAACTAACCCTTATACGAAGCTCCCGGAGTACTACTCTAAGTTCCTAAGTATATTTAACTATTTAGAAGCCGAGAAGTTACTACTACTTCATAGTCCCGGGACTAACTATACTATTAAGCTAGAGAAGGTTAATAGGAAAGAACTTATAGTACCTTAGGGTCCCCTATATAATATATCACGAGATAAGCTTATAGTACTTTAGAAGACCTTAATAGGCTTACTTAATAAGTAGTTTATTCGAGTAAGTAACTCTCTAGTAATAGCTCTAGTTCTCTTTATATAGAAGCTAGGTAGTAGTCTACGGTTTTATATAGACTATTAGGCTCTGAACCGGATCTTAAGGAAAGACTAGTACCTGTTACCCTTAATCTATGAGACGCTTTATATAATTAGTAAAGCGAAGTAGTTTATGAAGCTTAATATAATTATAGCTTTCTATAAGATCTAGATTATAGAAGGAGATGAGTAGAAGATAGCTTTCTATATAAGGTATAGACTCTATAAGTAGCTCATAATACTATTTAGGCTAGCTAATGCCCTAAGTACTTTTCAGAAGTATATTAACTAGATATTAAGAGACTACCTCGATAAGTTCTACTTAGTATACGTTAATAATGTCTTAGTATACTCTAAGGGAATACTAGCTAAGTATAGGGAGTATATATAGAAGGTACTATACTAGCTATAAGAAGTAGGACTATAGTTAGA
>JAJTUS010000461.1:0-14630 GCA_021399465.1 Hyaloscypha sp. PMI_1271
ACATCCAGCCAAATACCCCATATTGCGTTTCTGGCTGTAAGTTCGAATTCCCGTAGCGTAGAATTCTGGCTTGTCTCCATCGTAAAGTCTACAAGTACTGACACGCATATCACAGTTATTGAGCCATTAAGAAGTGCAAGTGGGCTGTGCGGCCCAAAGAACAACAATGCCACATGCCTCGGTACCGACTTCCAATGTTGTAATTCGCAGACCTGGACGTGTGGTAACTCAACGTACGTTAGTTCCTAAACTCCTTATGCCTACCCCCTAAAATCACTTATATATACTAATTTCTCGCTATCTTCTCAGACAAGACTGCGCAGCTGGAACTTGCTATGAGGGAGCGTGCCCGGGTGACATTGTTTGGAGCACCGACGGCACCCGTGGAGATCAGTTTGGCGGTCGTTTGTGTGCTGGAATCTGGGGCGACTGTTGCAATTTCGACGGCAAGTGCGGAACTGGTGCAGCCTTCTGTGGCACGGACTCATGCCAGTCCGGCAACTGTACGTGGGCGAATCTGCCCCCCACCGGGCCTCCAGGTTGGAATTTTGGAAACTCGACCGACGGAACCTGTGGAGGCGCAAATGGTATGACCTGTGGCTCGCTCTTCGGCGAGTGCTGCAATAAAGACAATGTTTGCGGATCTCTCCCTTCGGATTGCGGAGTTGGATGGTGAGTCTCATTCTGAATCATTCAGACGGCGCGGTCGTCTTCTTCGACGAGAGTATGCTAACTTGGTAAGTACTTAGTCAACCGAACTATGGGACGTGTAATACAGTGACAAGTTCTTCATCGACGAGCTCCTCGACTACAAAAACAAGTAGTTCTGTAACGACATCATCTTCGACCTCGACATTGGCAGCTATCTCATCGTTGCCCTCTTATGGCCAGACATGTTTTAACAATGTGATCGGACAATATTCATCTCTTGGCTGCAGCTCTCCTGATCCGTCATGTTTATGCAGCAACGTAAACTTTGGCTACGGTATCAGAGATTGTTCAAATGGAGCGTGTGGAACTGCTATTGCCAGTACTGTCATTGCTTATGAGACCGCCTACTGCTCATCAGCGCTAGCAACTCGCAGCTCGGCGACCGCGAGCTCCAAAACCACAACTACAACCACACAACCATCTATGCCTACCTCGACGGACGGAAAATGTGGTGCAAACATCAACGGTGCAACTTGTAAAGGAAGCACATTTGGAAACTGCTGTTCTGTGAAGGGAAATTGTGGAAGTACACCGGCTTTCTGTGGTACGACAAATCTATGCCAAGCAGGTTTCGGTACTTGCACGCCTATATCAACAAATAGAAAATGTGGTTCTGCTTCTACGAGTAACGCCATGTGTCTCGGTAGCTCGTTTGGAGACTACTATTCTGTGAAAGGGAATTGCGGAACCACCAGTGCGTTTTGTAGTCTAAAGAATCTTTGTCAGGCGAATTTTGGGACCTGTACTGCATAATTAGAATAGTTTAGGGTTCTACAACTACGACTACAGCGAGTAGCACGGTCTCAAAAAGTACCGCATTGACAACTTCGAGCTCTACCACGACAGGAATTGAGGCTCTGCCCTCTTGTGGCCAGACATGTTTTAACAATATGCTCGGGCAATATTCGAGTCTAGGATACGCAACCGCCGATCCGGCATGTCTTTGCCAAAACATCAACTTTTATTACGGCCTTCGAGACTGCTCGAATGCTGTCTGCGGTTCAGATACGAATGCTGTCTCGACCATACTTGCCTTTGAGAGCTCGTACTGCGCCTCGGCGACGGCAGCTCCTAAGACCAAGTAGTGACTATAAAAGGATGGATTTCAAATGTATATATACGCATACCACTGTTAGGTACATAATCTGTAGCATAATGAATAGATATTTCCCATGCATCAAACGTTTTCTCCTTGCAACTACCCTCGAGAGCTTTTTATACAGGATATGATATATCACTAGTCTCACGATCGTGAATACTCATCCAATTCGGGCGTCGCATGCTCAGTTCCCTAACCCACTCCGACTTCTCTTTAATCGTTAAGCATTTTGGCTGTACGAGGTCCACCACCAGATCCTTATCCTCTAGATCAGGCATTTGCTCCCAGCGGTCCATAGCCTTCAAGATGTCGCCGCGGTTGCGCATTAACCAAGGATGCACGGTCGTGATATATTCATGAACGGTGACAAAGCCTGGTCCAGACGGAGATGCCGTTACTAGCACGCCGCCCTCCTTGCCCCTTGGTCGGTCGGTGCCGCAGCATTTCAGTAAATGCGGTGGATCTCTATCGTTCTCAGGATTATAGTCGGGCAAAGTGCCATACTTGAGATTTTCGCTCTCCGTGTACGAGTCGGGATCGGAATGGTTTTCGTGAAATTCTAACCAGTCCGACTCCCATAATTCCAAGTCATTGACCGTTGCTGTGATTACTGACACGGGCGGGTGTGTCAGTGGCGACTTCGAGACGACGTGCCATAGTGAACCTGAACCTCCGCCGACCGTTTGCTGAAAATACGGTTCCAGGACGTCGATGTTGTAGGCAGAGGCCATGACGGAAAGAGATGTCTCTAGGGAACCACCACTAAAAGACCAAACGAGGCGGACGGCGGCAAGAGTAGGATAAGGCATGACATCGCGGCTACGGAGTTCTGAAAAGGTTGGATACGTATCCCGTGCTGGTTGAGAGTCAGAGTCCGAGTCAGAGTCAGCTTGTCGGTGGAGAACGAGTCGAAGCTTTGGCGCATTGCCAGTCTCGGGAGTGGCGCCAGATGTCGACATTATAGGTAATTATTCTGAAGTTACGGACTAGAACTCTGAAGGGAGATAATTGCGGACGCAGTGGGGAGCTAACAGCTTTGCCTTTAACCTTTAAGCTTGCTTAAAGTTGAAGGGGTTTTGGACGTTGGACGTGGAAAAAAGGGAAGAAATATACTGCGCGTTAAATCACATGACATCTAGCTTCTGATTCGCTACTTTTTTGATGTGGGTCTATTCCGCTATTCTAATTAGTCGGCTTATTTTAGTAGGGAACACTAAAAAAAATCAAAAAAAACTTTAGGAAACTAGTATTATTATAAGTAAAAGATCTAGGGCCTAGAATATATAATTAGACTATCTTTATTTTAATAATTTAAAGCTAAAAAAGAAAAGAGGATTTTAAGGGAACTTAAGAGTAAGAAAGAAAATTTACTTAAGCTTTAAGTATATATTTCGCTTAATTTTCGGCCTAAGGCTTAACTATTAGCCTAAGGTAAGTTACTTATTAGTATAGCTAATTTCCTAGAGGTTATATAATTATATTATATAACCTAAAATAATTAAGATTACTTTTATATAAGTAATAAGATATAAGAAATAAGATATACTAAATACTAGTACTAATTAAGCTTAATACTAGGATTCTATAAAGAATCCTATAAAGGCTTAATACTTCTTATTTAACTCACTAGATTAGTAGCTTCTTACTCTAGATAATAATAATTAACTTTTTATAACTTACTTATATTTCCTATAAACCTAGTACTTAGTATATTTAGTCTAATACTATTCTTACTTCTAGAACTATAAAACCTAGTATAACTTACTATTAGTATAGTTTCCTAGAGGTTATGTGATTTATGTTATATAACCTTACTTCTTATATATAAGATATAGGATATAGGATATAAGATATATAAGAAATAAGATATAGGATATATAAGAAATAAGATATACTAGACACTAGTACTAATTAAGCTTAGTATATTTAGGGATTATATATTAGAACCTCGATACTATAATCCTTACTTATAGAATATAACTACTTCACTAACTTATATAATTAGTATTCTATAACTATATAATAGTAATATCTATTCCTAGTTAAAGATAAGAACTAATATTAACTCTAGTAAAGTATTTAGTAGCCTAAAGAAAAGAGATTAGCTCTTATTAATTAGAAAGTAGTTAGTCCTTTAATTATTTAACTAAACTATCTAGTTTAATTATCCTTTAAAATTAACTCTTTTTAGTACTAAGACTACCTTCTTAGTAACTAACTTTCTACTTATATATTACTATAGCCCTTTCTCTAGAACTATATGACCCTAAAGCTCTATAGACTTACTCTTACTTCGATTTTACTATTAAGTTAAGCCCTTTTAAGCTTTAGAATACCTCTAGAAAACTCGATATTTCACTCCCTAAATTACTTATCATAGATGAAATTTTTATAACTAAGATATTTATGAACTACTAATACCTTTCTATAAACCTACTACGAACTACTTTACCTTTAAACTATTCCCTTATTAAAACCATATATATTCTAAAGAGTTAATATAGACGAAGACGAGTAGAAAGAGAAGATTAAGAAATAGGAGAATAGGATTAACCTAGTAACTATAATAAAGGAGGATCTTTAGGAGTATCTAGATACTAAGTTATACTAGTACTCTATAAATAGAACTACTAATAATAACTTATAGGATTTATTTAAGAATAACTTTAAAAACTTTAACCTTCTAGTCTTTAATTAATATAAATGTACCGAATTATAATACCTTTAATCTTATCTTTAGTATAATAGTATTTCTATTAACTAGAATATAAACTACCTTATAATAGTTTAATCCTTACTTAATATTATTAATAAAGAGAAAGTATATATACCTTAGAATAAAGATAATATTATATAATTTAGTCTAGTAAGAATAGATCTTAAGAATAGGCCTATTACTTCGGTTTTTATAACTTTAGAAGGAGCTAGATACTCTAATATACTAAATATTTAATTATTACTTCTATTACCTTAACCTTAATCTTAACCTTAACCTCTATTATTACTAAAATAAGGTATATAGAATATTAACTAACTTCTTCTACTACTACTACTATTATTACTATTTAACCTAGGAGCTCCTTAAATAATCCTAGCTATAAAGCTTATTAGAGAAGTAACTAGAATCTATACTAAAAACTAGAAGTATAATAGAACTAATAGTAGTTTTAACTATAAACTCACTATTTTCCTTAATATCTATTAATATATAGACCTCTTATAAGATATACTTATAAGAGCTTTCCCTACTATACTAAAGGGACTAGTATAAGACTTCTTTTATAATAATAGTATATCTTAATAAACCTATAAAGTAGTTTATATAAATATTTATAACGAAATCTAGATAAATAGAATACTACTAACTTAAGTTCTATAATAACTAAATACCCTAAAAAATCAATATTTAAGGTTATTTAGATCCTAATTAATAACTTATACTAGTTATAGTATAAACTTATACTTATATTATAAAGTACTAAATTCCTCTATAATAAGATTATTACTACTTACTAAAGCTCTCTAGTATACTAATATATAGTTTTAGACCCTCTTATAAATTTCGGCTAATTTATCTATAAGCTATAGTCCTTTATTACTATATATAAGAAGGAGTAATAATAGATTAATAGCGAATTTACTTTCTTTACTAATTAATAATTCTATTCGAATAATTATTAGTTTAGAAACTATCGAAATAACTATAGTTATAGTTATAGAAACAGAAATTATAATAATTATTATAATAACTACTCGAATTCTTATAAGCCTTACTATAGTAATAGTAATTCGAATACCCCGAAGTTATACTTTATATATAAGAGACTAGATTACTACTCCTAGAAGTATTTACTAGAGGAATAATAAGAAGAAAAAGCTCGATTTAGAGCTAGAAACCTCTATTAATTTAAGGCCCTAAACTCTCGAAACTTTAATTAAGACTTTAGTTATTCTTACCTCTAATATATAGCTTATATATAGGGCGAATAAGAGATATATTAGAATACTAAGGATAATCTAAGTAATGATTTTGAGGCTCTTTTAATAAATATAATTAATAATATAAACGAAGTAGAAATAGAGGATAAATACTAATACTTAAATTCCTTCTTTACTTCTATTAAGAGTCTCTTAGCTACTTTAGACATATAACTATCTAATAATTAAGCTCTTAATATATAAGCTCCTAAAGTACTAATAACTATAGCTAATAACCTTATAGATAAACTTACTTCTCTTTCCTTTATATATTAGTTAATAAGTAAGAACTATACTATAGAACCTAAAGAATTACTTATAAAAGATACCTAGACCTTTATAATAAGAAGTATATCTAGATATAGTAATTAATGCTTTTATAGAATTATAATTAATACTATAGCCTCTAAATACTCAATTACTAGTCTCGATTAATTCTAAGCTCTATAGTGAATTAATAATAGTATTATACTCGACGAGAGTACTAAAGGTTAAGTTATAGTCTACTTTAGTATAAGTTCTTTTATTTCTATTAGTTCTATAGTTATAGAAATACTAATTAAGTAAGTAAAATTCTATATTATACTCTTAAAGACTCTATTCCTACTTAGTTTAAATAATATAAATAAGCTATAAGTTTACTTTAATAATCTCACTAATTATATTATTACTTTTACTAGATATTATATACTTATTATATAATATTTCAGTTACTCTTTTCTACTTTAGAATAATATATTATAAAGCCTTATTTCTGAATTCTTTACTTATAATCTATACTTCTTTATAGAGACTAAATTATAATATCTCTATTACTAATTCAGTTATCTATTAGTTAATAAGCTCTAAAACTTACTAGAGTAAGTTAACTATGAATTTAATATAAAAGCTTTAGAATACCTTATAAAATACTATAAATAATACTAGAAGAATAGAAAATTACTTAGTTAATTCAAGTTTAACTTAAGAGATAATATTAGCTTTAATCTCTCGATTATTATTAATATATTCTATATCCTTAGGAAGCTTATTCTCTATATTATTAATAAGGGTACTAGATATTATAAGGGCTATTAGCTCTAGAATATTAGTACTATTAATACACGTAAAGATTATAGAATAGGGAGTAGTATTTCTTATAGAAAAGAGTTAATTTAAAGCTAGCTCGAAAAGACTATAGTAAAGCGTGAGATCTCTAGGAATAAGTCCCTTAGATCTTAACTAAGCGAAGCGATCGCACTAGACTATATACAGAGATCCTAGGCCTATAGCTATATAACACACCCCCTAGGAAAGTACGATTTTAGTGCTTTCCTGATTAGAATAGTTAATTTTTCGTAAAATTACTTATAAAATCGTCCAAAAATACAATAATTAACGATTTTTCGGAATTTTCGACGATTTTTAGAGCTATATCCGTATTAGGACTAGCGCGGTCGCTTCCCCTAGATTAACTAGTTTCCTAGGAATAGGTATAAAAAGAGCCTTATTCTACTACTTTATAGCTTCTATATTAATACGAACTCTATTATACGCTTATAGAGCTCTTCTCTAATATATCTAATTATTATAAATATAGCTCATAAGCGTAGATCATTAACCTAACCCTTTCCTTTAGTGAAGAAAGTTCATAGATCTCAGGTATAGTATTCTAGATATACTCTTCGCTATATTTACTAACTTTATAGTATAGTAATATAGCTCGTAAGACTACTATAAGTAGATCTCTAGATCTATAGATATATAGCTTATATTCTATAGTTTACTAAGTCCCCTATTACTCCTAGTACTCCTTTACCTAAGGCTCCTACTAACGGTGAACTAAAATCAAGAACTCCTTATCCTACTCGTAGCCTTATTTAAGAGGTTCCTTACCTTAGTTACTATAAGTACTATAAGCTATTCTAAAGCTCGACTAACTTGAAATAGTATCCTCTACTCTTAAGGGAAAGAGTAATAATACTTACTATAACGCTATTAGTAAAGGTTCTCGTTACTAGAAGTATACTTCTAGCTATTCTTATATTCCTATTCCGCTCTCTTATATCCCTATTATATAGCTCTTCCTCGTTAAGTATACTAATAAGTCTACTACTAAGAAGGTAAGCTCTTTCCCCTTTATTAGTACTACTAATTCTAATCTCTTAGAGTATATCTCTTATCTTAGGTACTTTATTCACACTATACTTAAGATCACTAATACTAATAAGGAGGGCTTAAATAATAATAAGGATAATTAAGAGCTTAGTTCTAATAATAAAGAGATCCCTATTATTACTAAAGGTAAAAGTAAAGGTAAAGTAGTTAAGGAGAGTATTAAGGAATAGTCTAATCGAGTAAAGGGCCTTTTATATAAGCTTATTAATACTATTATTAAGTGTCTTTAGATCTCTTTCCCTCTAGCTTTATACTCTATTATTTATTAGATTCTATAAATAAAAGGTATAAAAGAAAGCCTTAATTCCTATTAATTAATTATTTTAATCTTTACTCTAATATCCTAAAGGTTTAGTAAAGCCCTAAAGCTCTCGAACTTATAGTAAGGTAGATTTTTCGTAAGTCTATCTACTAGTATACTACTTATTTCTAGGTATATAATCTGAAATACGCCTTTACTATACTCTTAATATAGCTATATATTCTAGATATTAATATAATAGAGCTTTATAGTAATCCTTTCGTTTTACCTAGTAATTAGTTAAATAATTTATTAATTATTATAAAAGATTATCTAGAGCTCTCTAAGATCTAAGTATAGATCCTTAAATAGCCTCTATAGAGCTATAGTCTCTTTTACTATATAAGCTACTCCGAGTATTTCTGATTTAGTTAAAGAGGTCATAACTATATTCTAGTAAGCGGCTTTCTATATAATAAGCTTACTAAATAAGGAAATATATAGCTATAGCTTAATTAACGTATATCTAAGTTATCTATATATAACGAATTAGACGTGATCTGTAATTACATCTCTCTATACTCTCTATTATACTAAATAACTAAAAACCTAGTCTTAAATAGATATCTAAGAGCTTAGTTTATAGCTATAAAGTACTCTAGAGCTAGGTTCGTAAGGAATTAAGAGAGTATTATAGCTATAAAGGCTATGTCTAGCCTAATTATAATCGCTATATAGAGTAGTAATCTCACCTTCTCTTAATATACCTTAATTTAGTATAGATAAGCTTAACTAGTATATTTCTATAGCTCGATTCTAGGTAAAGGAGTACTAGGGTACTTCCTATTTACTATATTAAATCTTTTAGTAATCTTCTTAATATATATATTATAGACTAGCTAGAGCTTTCTAGCTTTATAGTCTCTAATTACTCGAACTCCTAGAAACTACTCTATATCCCATATATCATAAAGCTCATAAACTTCCTTAATTCAAGCGATTATCGATTTAGTATATACTTTATTATTCTTATAGTAGAGTACTTGAAAGTTATCTATATAGAAAATAATAAAGACCTTATAATCTATGTCTATATATATATAAGGCTCTTTATTAAGCTAAGAGAGGCCGATTCGCTTAAGAGTATTAGTCTAGTACTTATACTATAAAGTAAGAGAATCCCTGAGTCTATATAGTACTCGTTTTACCTCTATTATATATCCGAGCTACTTGAAATTATCTAGTAGCTTAACTACTACTTTAGGCTTATTAGAATCGCGCTCTATATTAATAAATACGTTTACTATATCTGTGATATGTACTAGGTTACACGTGATATTAGTATATGTGATATACCTCGGCTTTTGAGTAGTATAGTTAGCGATTAAGAGGATTAATAATCCCATTACATCACAAGAATACCACTAATTAGTAGGCTAGCTAGTGCTTATTAATTACTAGATTATATATACATTATTCTAGGCTCTTATTTATAGGAGCTCTCCCTAAACCTCTAAGGAGGGACAGAGATTAGTTCTATACTAAATTTAATACTAGTGATTTTTAATACTATAACTCTAATTCTATTATTACCTTATTACCTACTAATAACTACCTTATAAGCTAATCTCTCTACCCTTAAGGGAGGTAGTTCGATAATATAATAATATCACGGAACCTATAAAGCGTATAATAGCTTATTATTAACCTTACTCCTAAGGAAGAAGTCGATTAAATTAATCCTTAGGGAGTAATCGGAAATAGCGAAGGCTCTTCTAATACTTTTAATAGAGCTATTTAAGTACCTCTTAGAGGTAGCCCTAATAACGATAATAATCTTAATAACGAACTCGATACTATAATTAAGGCTTAGGTTACTATTACCTAAGCTACGGAATAGACCCTATACTACAAAGTCGAAGCGCTCTAATGAAAGCAAGAATTAGTAGATACGATTAATTAATATATCCTTTAGTTAAAATAATACTTAGTCACGTGCCTATATTAAACTCAACTTGGGTTAAGCTATAGTAGAGCTTAGATAAGCTAGAGTTGAGCTAAATTAGAAGTTCAAGCTAGAGTTAAGCTATACCTTAGCGGGTGAATGCGGGGAGTGGGTTCGGTAATGTGACCCTAGTTACCGTCACGGGACCCTAGTTTCGGTTCCGGCTAAACTTCGGTTCCCAGGGTTCCCGCAGTTCCCAGGGTTCTAGCGTGGGACTTAGCGAAAAATCGCGATAAGCTTAAAATCACGATAAGCCGATAAGCGCCGTAGTCCTGCACCTCTATTTCCAAATTAATTAATTAATTACAGGACAACTACTAATTATAATTGGCTATACTTAAACCCCTTATATATATAGCTAATAATAAATCATTTAATAAGCTAGCTACTATAAAAAAAGGTGTGTGGAACCTATAGAGTGCGGAGAGCTGGAGTAGCCTTACTTGTAGCCTCGCTAGCCTCGCTAGCCTCGCCAAGCAGCCCTATTCCTACCCTACTAATAATTAAAGAATAATTAATTACGAGACAATAAGTTAATAGAATAGGATACGATTAATTAGACGCTAATTCGAGCATATATTAAAGCATATAATAAGCTGTCTATAATAAAAAAAGCATATATAAAGCATGGATTTTAAGTAGCTAGCTAGTAGCGGAACTTTCACAGCTTACAGGGCCACTACTATAATAGAAATCATTTAATTACACAATAACCAGATATCGGAATTTAATGCAATTAGGCCTTAAGCGCTTAAAACACCTAAGAGAGCATATAGTAAGCTTATAGCTAAAAAAAAATCTTATATAGAATTATACAAATAAGTAGTAAAGCAAATCTCGCTATTAACTCCCAGCTCCCCCCCCCCCCCCTAACTCCACTCTATCCATATAACTAATATAAAAACAGATACTCTAATCATATAAATAATAAATAGCTACTATAGTAGTAGCAAAAAGGGCATAGCAAAAAGGGCATAGCAAAAAAACAAGGCGTAATAAAAAAAATTACAGGAAAAACCACTCCACTCCCCAACTTCCTACACAACGAAAAAAGCAATAGTAAAGTACTCATATAGCTAGTATAAAAAGAGCACTATAAGTACATAAACGCTATATATACTCCCCTCCTATAATAACCCAAAGTTAGTAGAGCACTAAACCTTTCAAAAAATCATATAACTTACTTTATTCCAAGTTCTTTTATAGAGAATTATCTATAGTATTATTAGAGTCATATATACTATCATATGACATGATTTTGCTACCTTTGCTACCTCTGCCACCTCTCGATATCTTAGTAGCACTACCACGGCCACGGAAAGCAGTAGTATTTCTCTAGGTCTAGGATAAGAGTATAGGGGAACTAGTAGCTAATTCTCTATGAGGGCTAGGGGTAATAGGCTTATTATCATCGTCATCGTCATTAGCTATAATAGTAGCCTTTCTACCAAATTTCGGGGCGTAGGCTTGAACTAGCTTGCCCTTCTTTAGAGGGACCCTAATACTACGATATTTAGTAGCTAAAATAGACTTGTAGTTAACTACTTTCTTCTTACGAGAACTAATAGCCTATTAAACTTAGTTAATATATATTATAAGTTAATTAAGCTTAAAATTAAGTATATTAAAAACTCAAGATAAAAGAAATATAGATAAAGAAATATAGATAAGGAAATATAAATAGAAATATAGATAGAAATATAGATAGAAATATAGACAGAAATATAGACAGAAATAACTCAAAATACTAGAAATAATATAATAAAAATAAGACTAACCTTATCTAAAAGCTCATAAAAGTCGTCCTCATCTACCTTAGTAAACTCGGTATATATTAGAAGAGAATCATATAGCTTAAGCATAGCTTCCTTATAATCCTTAATATTACTCTTAGCCTTTTCTGCTAAGATATAAGAGAGCGTAGTAGTACATAAATTAGTGTAAATAGCTATTAAATATTAGTATAATAAATTTAATAGGATTATAACTTACTCTTATAGAAAAATTAACTAAGTTCAGAGCTCTTTTCTAAGGCTAAATAACCGTCCATATAAAAAATATAATAGAGGAATAATATATAGCTATATTTAAAAGCGAAAAACTCCACTTTCTCTTACTTTAATATATCTCCCTAAGTAAGGCTAGCAAAATCCTCATTATTACTTACTATAAGCTTTCTCACGTGATCCTAGATATAAATATTAGTAATAACCCAAAAAATAAGGTAAGTAAAATATAGAAAATATAGAAAATATAGAAAACATAGAAAAGAGAGAATATACCATAAATTTAGTATAAACTTTTAACTTCTAGCCCTTAATTGTCTTTATAACCTTATCCCAAGCAAATATATAAAGATCTCTATCTATATCTAAGCCCTTATCCCCACAGAATTAACTATAAACCTTTATAATTAGGTTATAGTAGAAATTAGAGGTCATATACAAGAATAAGAGCCATCTATAGCCTCTATCTAACTAGCGATATGTAGCCTAGACCTACTTAGGAGTAAGCTCTAGATTAGCTAATAATACCTAACTATAATACTTATTTGGATAGGGGTTCTCTAGTAGCTTAGTAAGACGCTTTCTATTAGGCTTCTCATCCTAGGTTAAGAAGTTAATATAGTATTCTATAAAGACATTATTATCATCACTATCAGAATCCTCATTTTACTAAGTAACTTAATCCTTTTCAGCCTCAATTTCGGCAATATCTGGATTAATCTCCTTATTATTAGGAGTCTAGGCTAGGCCTAGCTAAGTACAAGATTTCTTAGTAGTAAGTTTTAGTAGTAGCATATCTCTAGCCTTTCTCTTCTATTCAAAAGTTAGTATTAAGTTATATAGCTCAAGAAAAATTCATAAAAAAAGAAGTATGAAATATACTTAAGTTTATAAAGGAGTTACCTTTAAAAACTCAAATATTAAAAAAGAAAAGAGTAAGATAAATCACGTGATAAAGTCCAAAAAACATAGAAATTACAAATTAAGACATTAAATATAAGTAAAAAAGATATAAAGCTACTTAAAATACAAAAAACAAGGTATATAAAATATAAGAAATAAAAGAAAAAATAACTTACTAACTATAGGGCAATAGAGCCAGCACGTGAAGTCCCAGCTTATAATAACTCATCTTTATTCTCTGAGTCTTCTCCACGTGGTTATGAGGTTCCAAAGGTAGTAGAAATGCCCTACTTTACCTTAGGCTTTAGTATAGTAGACTTAGGAGCTAAATATTAAGAGGGGGTCTTTACAAGCTTCTTTACACGTGGCTACGGGGTAGGTAGTGCTATATTAAGGCTTTTTGGTAGTATTAGCATATTATTAATATATAAGTAAGGGTTCTATTAATGAATTTAACGAATTTGAGAGCTTTAATAGCTGAATTCTAATCTACACGCGTTTATTCTAAGGTAAAAGGGTATTTTATTAGTATTTAGGCTACATTTACTTAGTACGAAGCTAAGAAATCTAAAAATAGTAAGCTAGGCTCGCTAATTTTAATTAATAGAAATTATATTAATAAATTAGTAGAATAGAATTTGGGTTAATTTAAAGTAGACCCAGATACCTATTATATATTATAATAACTTGAAATATTTAAATTTTATAAAAAGAATAAAAATTTATAATTTTTTGAATTTTTTAAAAAATAAAACAAAATTATTTTTATACTTCCTAGGTTCTATATAACTTAGAAATATAGTATTAAATACATAAACTCGAAATACTATAAGCTCGCTTAATACTAAAGATTTTTAACTATAAGAAGAAAAAATCTATTATATTTTCTAGTAATTAAGTTTTTCAAATTTATAAAATTTTAAAACTTTAATGAAATTACTTATAATTAAAAACTATATTAATCCATATACTAGTAATAGTAATAGATTAGACGCTTATTAATAAATATAGTTTATTACTTATTAAATTTATAATATTAAGTTAGAATACAAGAACTAAAAATAGCTAAAGTCAGGTAGTACTAGTAGATAAGATAAGAATATTAATATTTATTTACTTTCTTCTTAGTAACTATTAGACCTATAATTCCAATTATACTAGCTATAAGCTCTTTTAACACTAATTACTTTAAAAGTACTTATACTACCTTCAAAATACCTCTCAAATACCTCCCAAAATACCTCCCAAAATGCCTACTAGCAATTTTTCTACTATAAAGCATACCCTAGTAAGCAAATATCAAGAGGCTAAAAGCTAAGTTTCCTAGCAAAATCCAATTAATAATAAGGATATAGATATTTACTAAGGACCAGGAAATAGCTATAGGGAATAAGAGTAACGAGGTTTAGGTGGATTTGGTGGATTTTATAGTACTAGAGGGAAGTAGTATTAATGAATCTGAAAATACCGGGGATAACTTTAAAGCTATAGACTAGGATATTAGTATTACTATAAGTTTTACCTAACTAA
>JAJTUS010000462.1:0-14613 GCA_021399465.1 Hyaloscypha sp. PMI_1271
AATCTTTATATAGAATAGTATAAATTAATAAAGCTATTTAGTTATTCTAATGAAATGCTCGAGTTATTAGAGATTCTCGGGGAATTAGATAGCTTTTATTACTACTACTTATTCTTCTATTATACTTATTCTAAAACCGTTAACCTAATAACTAAGTAGCTTAATAGATAAGTATCCTAGAAACGTCTTTTTACTAGAGAGCGAGATTCGCTTTTGCTTAAAAAGTATAAGAGTAGTATAGAGGTATTAAATATACTCTTCCTATAATTTAGAGAATATTATAATATCATTAATAAAGTAATAGTAAAAGTAGCTATATCCCTTTAGGAGGTTATCTATAAAATACTAGATATACGCTAGTAATCTATAGTAGCCTATAAGCATAATACGGGAAGTCTCTTATCCTCGGTGAGAAATTACTATAAAATGCTCCTAATACTCCTCTTTAATAAGGAATTAGTAGAAGAATAATAATACGTCTATAATAGAGATATAGCTAGCTCCTCTAAGTACGTTAATAATATCCTACTATAATAGTATTAGGTAGTTATTAGGGATCTTAAGGCTATTAAGTACCCTAAGGTCTATAACTAGGTATCCCTTAGGCTTCTTATTAATATTCTTCTAGACAATAAATATAGGCTAACTAAAGGGTATAGCTCTTCGTAGGAAGTATATCTTATTCTAGGTATAAAGGCTATTAAATACTTTATTAATAACTTAATAATTATATACTCCGACTAGATAGATCTTATATCTAATCTTCTTCTCCTACTAACTATTAACGAGGGGAATTTCTATATACTCGTTCTCTGGGATATCGATTAGGGATCTATCGTCCTCTTAATAATTTTGGAAACTTAATTATAATAGCCTTAATATAATTAGTAAGTATCTAGTTCTTAGTATAGATATAGACGTCGTTTCCGAGGAGTTTCTTAGGTACTTTAGTAGGCTTCATAATACCTATACTCTTCGTTAATCTAGATATAACTAGGGCATTTATTATAGTATTATTGTTAAGCTTATTAGTATAAGAAATAATATAATAACCCTCTTCTTCGAAGTCCCGAATTATACCTAGTTATATATAGTAGGGAATTATCTATAATTTATCTATAGTATTTATATATATGATATAGTTTCTGTAGTTAGTTAGTATATCGTGAATATTATTAAAGTACGTATTTATAGTATAATTATATCCTAATAGTAGTATAGTATAGGTTATATTAATATGAATAGTAGCTCTAGGGGAGATAATAACCTTTTTCTTAGTAAGGACCTTATAGATAACTCTAGTACCTTAGTTATATATATTAATAAGGACTTCTAAATTATTAATAGTAGAGAAGGTAATAGTTTAACTAGGTAAGTTTATAATTATACTATATGAAATAAGGAATATATTACCTAAGAGTAGTAGTAGCTCGAGGTTATTTATTACCTATATATTAACCGTAACTTTACCGAGAACCTAGCGGCTATTAATCTTTCTATAGACATATATATTAAAAGTAGCCTAGCCTCGAAGCTCCTAAATAGAGGTAATACCCTTAATAACGGTAGCCTTTATTATATTAATCCGAGTAAACGGGTTTTAAGAGAGCTATTTATAGTCTATTAATAGGCGAGAGTAACTAGTATCTATATAGATCTGGAATACCTTACTATTAAGTGTGAATTTAATACTTAGAGTAGCGTATTTATACTAATGTTATAGGGCCTTAAGTAGGGCTTACTATAATAACCTCTAGGTAAGATAATTTAATACTAATAGGCTAATGTATCTAGGGCTTTATAGTAGAGTACTTAATAACGGACGAGTATAAATTAGTATATATATACTTAAAAAGCTTATTTTTAGACTAGAATCTAGCCTTATATTTCCTATAAATTAGTATTAATATAGAGGCTAATATAGCTAGAATAGCGACGTATATATTGTCCTCTAGCTCTATAGTAGGTTTAAGCTCTTTTAAGAAGACATAACTATATTTAGCGAGCTTATTATTATATTAGGTACTATACTCCTTAGTGATATTAAGGTAGTCGTCTTCGATAATGTTTCTACTATTAAAACGCCGGAAATATTAGTAATATAGATTATTATTTAATTCCTCTCTTAAGGATAATACGTTATAGGGAGCGTGATTATCTCTACTTTCCTTATCCTTATCCTTTACGAACCCTATAGTTAGCTATAGATATGGATGGAATAGAGGTAAGGCTAGGAAAATTATTCTTTTATATTATATTAGTTAAGTTCTGAGAAGTTCCTAAGAGTTATTACTAGAACTATTAGAATAGGGTTCTAAGATTAGAGAAAGGGTAATAGGGTTAGAAGTTTATATTTAGATAGAAGGGTTAAACTAGTTAATAATCCCGATTATAATTATAATTATTCTAATCCTAGTAAGAGAGCTAGGAATTACTTATGAGACGATAATTAGGTCTTAGTAGTACTCGTGGTTTATTATTCTTCTAATATATCTCTAACTATAAGTCCTACTTTAATAATACTATATCTATAAATTATCTAAGTATAGTATTCTTAGTAGGTCTTTTAATATATACCCTAAGCTCTAGGGCTAAGTTATTCTATACTTAAGAGAGCTATTAAACTAGCTTTTTAAACTCGGTAACCTTTACATAGTATACTACTAATACTATATAGGAATAAATATTCTTTCTATTTCTTATATTATCTATAGTATAGGTTTCTAGCTATAGCTTTCTTAGTATAGTTAATAGTAGGTCCTTAAATCGTTGAATTAAGGCCTTTGTCTACTACTTAATACTATCCTAGGAAAACTTAAGTCCTATATAATAAAGGTCGTCTAGTTCACTAGTATACTACTCGAGTACTAATCCTTATAGGCATGTAACGAGATTTTGGCGTATAATAGTAGTATATTTACTAGTTATATTATCCTTAACTATATCTATAAAGAGATATATATTTCGCTAATATATATTATTTCTTACTAATATATAGTCTCCTTCTCCTTTAGATATCGCGAGATCTAGGTTAAAGTACCTAATATCCGAGGCTCTCTATTATATATCTATAAGATCTTATTAGTTTACTAGTAGTAGTAGTAGTATTTCGCTTCCTACTCCTCGTATATACTATCTAAGTACGGTAGTGACTATATTAGTAATTATTACCGCTATATCCTCTCTAGAAAGGGGTTCTATTATAGTTTATAGTAAGACCTAGCGTATTTCCTCTATTCTATCTAATTCTCGTGAGTCCTCCCTTTATTCTATAGTACTTTATTTACTAATAGTATTTCGTATAGTATTTGTAGTAGGTAGTAAAGTATACCCCGTACCTTCCTAACCTCCGGGGATATTATATAAAGGTATCTAGGGAGCTAAGAACTCGGGAATTATACGTATTTGCGATGAGAATTCACGTAGAGTCTTTCGAAAGAGCGATTTATCGATAGCCTAGTTATAGGGAAAGGGGCTTAGTTCTATAGAACGTTAGCTACTTAATATAGAAGAGGTTAAGGCTTCTCATCGAGGGTAGCGAGCGGTAATCCTCTCGATTACCTTATAATCTATCGTACTAATCTCCTTAGATAGGGCGTGATTTGATACGAGAAAGGAGTAGAATTAATGGGCTTTCTCGATAAGTTCGCTGGATAGATTATCTATTAGTAGTTATAGTAAGGTATACTAAAGAGCTTATAAGTAACTCGTGTAATCGCGACTAAGTCAGTGATTTGCGCTACGTATAGTGTCTAGACCCGAAATAAAGGCCTAGAATAGTGTTATAGGGCTTAAATAAAGCCTATAATAATAGTATATAAGGTATTACTACTATTTTGTGAGAGGTCTATAGTAGTATTAAAGATAATCTATTTATTCTATAGGATTCTAGTTCTAGTATATATTAATTACGTAACCCACGTCTATTACCCATTAATCTATAGTAGATGTGGGTCGTACCCCTATACTATATAAAAGGTAATTACCTCTTCTAGCCTCTATATATTAATAAGGCTATTATATTAACTACTTTATATAATTATAGGCTAAAGTATACCCTTTACGAGAATATAGAACCCTTATATACGAATCTAATTATACTTATCTTAGCTATTATTATAGTAAATAAGGCTTTCTAGGACTATTAAACTATTAAAGATATCTTTAAGATCCTAGTACCTCTAAATAGAATTCTATTTAAACTCCGGATTAAAAAAGAGCTAGACTAGGTACTATTCTTCTAAGTTATATTTACTAAAGGCCTTACTAGGAAGATCCAAATAGCGGGCTTATATAGTAAGTAGATAGTAGATATGAGTTATTATACTAGAATAAGTATAAATATTACGTTCTATATAAAGCGGCGAGAGGCTCTTATTAGCGTAGATAATAAGGACTCTTCGATAATATATTAACTAAGGAAGTACTAATAATAGCGAAGTTAATAGCTATTTAATAATAGAGAGGATAAAGTTTAGTAGCTATACTAATCCTAACATCTTTTTTTACTCATATATAAATAATATAAGTATAGTTAATAGTTAATTAAATATATTTAGCGGGAAACGTTATATTATCTATATTAATACTTTCTATAGCCTCTCCCTCTAGTATAATCTATAGCGATTATACTCCTTACTCGTGAAAGTAAAAGATAACCTCTTATATTACCTAGACTTTATCTAAATTAGTAAGGAACTTATAGCCCTAGGAGACTAGCTATAAGAGCTTAGGACTTCGAGAAGTAATAAGGAGTAAGAGGTTCGTAATCGCTAATAGTAACTTTATTTAGTGAGGTATAAACTCATATCTAACGAACTAAGCTAATAGTAGGTTATCTAACTATATAAAATCGCCCTTAAGGGAACTAAGCTAGAGCCCTTAGTAAGTCTCTATTCGAACTTCTTTAACTATATCTATTACCTAGACCCTCTATATAATTACCTAGCTTCTTCGCTCTTTTAATATATCTCTCTCTATTCTCTATAGGGCTAGATCACGCTCTATAATATAATTACATTATACTAAGAGAACCCTTAAATAGCGTATTATCTAAGCCTATATCTAGTAAATAGCTACTACCCTATATTATCTTATACTCGAATAATAATTAAGTTTATATTCCCTTATCTCCTAGTATTAACCTTATTTAAGAAGCCTAAGCTAATTATATCTTTTCTACTTCTCTAGTATTAATTCCTCTACTAGGTAATATTATATTTATATATACTATAAGTCTCACCTCTCTAAGAGGTATAGCTTTATAGAGTTTTGCTTCTAATATAATTAATAGATTACTAATAAGGCTTAATAGTATAAGTACTATTAATATTATCTTAGTTATTACGAGTTACTTCCTATTTAATTAAATCTACTTATCTTCTGAAAGATAATTACTACTACTAAGTAATACCTCTTTTATTTATTTAATCCCGAGCTCTCGCTTAAGAAGAGGTTCTAGTAGCTCCCGATTAAGTAGAGCTAGTAAGAGTATATAAGCTTATACTAAGAGGCTAAGCGAAAAAAATCAGATATATAAGGGCTATATCCGTTCAGCTGCCGCCAGGTGCGCCCGAACCGGAAGCGGAAAAACGATTATTCCGGAAGAACACCAAAACCTGAATCTGTATTTACATGTAAACAAATCAATTAAATCATTAATTATACTACAACCACGATGCCAGAAGACACTGTATTCGATTCTACTAATAAAGGAACCCTTCGGCCGAACGAGGATCCCATATGCAAGCAAGGGGCTACGTTTAAGCCTATGCAATTGCCTAATTGGGATTGGGAAATCACCTTACCAGAGAACACCTCTCCCGATAATCCTATTACATTATTTACTATGTATTATATACCTGAAATCATCGATTTAATAGTCGAGAAGACGAATCAGTATCTGCGAGAACCTCAAGACGATTCCTGCCCTTATGCACGAGCAAATGACTGGTATCCAACCTGCTCTAGAGAGATTTATCTCTACTTAGCTATTCGTATATATATGACCTTATATATATGCAACGAGATCTCCGATTACTGGAATACGAAGGACTTTACTCCTGATCACCCGATTACAAGCTATATGAGCAGGAACCGCTTCCAGGAGTTACATATGCGTATGAGAATATATGGAGAGAACGTTGAAGGACTATATGCGAAAGTAAGTAAAATAGACAGTTTCTTACCTTAATATCGGCTAATATATAGCACTTCAGGTCGAGCCCTTAAGTTCACACATTCAGGAGGTTAATTTGGGTATTTGGAAGCCGGGACGGGACTTGGCAATCGATGAGATAATCGTACGATTTGAAGGTCGATCTAAAGAAATAACCACTGTTCCAAACAAGCCCACACCTACAGGATATAAGGTCTAGGGGGCAGCCCAGAGGGGGTTCTTACTCGTATGGAACTAGCATATTCCTGGTCAAAAAAATGGCCCTGTGGGAGTACGTACTCCACGAGCGCTTGGTGGGACAATTAAGGCTGGAAACGGAGGAAACAAGACACAAGCAGTAGTCCTGCACTTGATTCAAAGGTTACCTGAGCCTCCTAAGGGCTCTGGCTATCACGTATATCTTGATAATCTCTTTGTTTCTACTCGTTTTATCCAATATGCTCGCTCCCAAGGAGTCGCGATTACTGGGACTTGCAGGACAAATAGTAGGGTTATTCAGGAGCTTCTTGACCTTCAGAAATCGGATAGAAAGGACGTAATCCCCTGGGGAGAGACCTATTCTAGGTATACGTCTAATGGAGAAGTGTGTCACGTTGGATGGAAAGATCAGGCGTTTGTTTTAATGATGTCTTCCTTTATGTCAGGTGACGAGCGTGTTTTACGGCTAAGGAAGAGGCCTAAGGAGACTTCTTCTAAAGCAAAAACTGCACGAGTACCCTTTGGTAGCCAGGCTACAAAGGTGCTTTTGATTCCTGTAATTGCGGACGGATATAATTATCACATGGGGGCTGTGGACGAGTTTGATCACTTGACTGTTCAGAACGCTGGTTTACGGCACGTGAGACGAGGGGGGCACCAAGCACTTGAGTACTGGCTACTTCGTACGGTTCTAATCAATTGCTATTTACTTGCTTTATGTAGCGATATTCCAGAGCCTAGGCAAGTAAGCTTCAGGAGCCAGCAAGACTTCAGAAGGCAGTTGATTGGTGCTCTGGTAGCTAAATCCAGGGCTAGTGAGGTCTGTCCAAAGAGAAGAATATCACATATTAGCTAGGGAGCAGGTGATGTGCCCCCTAGGGAGCATGAGCTAGTAAAGCTTGGTAAAAAAGGGAGGTGTGTGTGCTGTCAGGGGCTCCGGTTTACAGATCGGCCTAAAAAGCGAGTCGCACTAGCTCAAATCGCATCGAATTAAGGCAGGGAAAGCACAAGACATGATTCGATATATGGGTGTAAGTAATGTGATATATATCTATGTAAAGATCGTGGTTGTTTTGATGTATTCCATAGATTAAGGTAGAATTGATGGTTTTGATGGTGGAATCCAGCCCTTTAATTGGCCAGAATTAAGCGAAAACTAGTGTGCACGGACCAGGGCGCACCTGGCGGCAGCTGAACGGATAATAAACCAGCTTTATATCCTAACCTTCGATATACCTTATACTTCGATTCTATTAAGGATCTCTAGTATTATAGCTAGGATATCTACTATATTAATTAAGTAGAGATTAATCTTATGAAACGTCGTCATAGGCTAGAGCGAGATTTATATGAGGCTAAAAGGTAATATTACTCGGATAATAATTCTTAGAATAAGTTTATTAATAAGACTATAGAGACTTTTATATCTAATATTACTAATCTAATCCTTTAGATTTAGTATAAAGAAGAGAACTAAGTATTAGAAAATTCGTATATGAATAATAACTCTATAATAAGCACATCTATAATAGCTTCACTTATTTCTAAAGACTCGTCTTTAATATTAGATTAGGAACTTAATATAATTATATCTATTATTAGGGAAGAGTTTCGCGAATAATTAAACTACTCTAATTCAAGTTCTCTAGATAATAAAGAATTATACGAGGTAAAGTAGATAATAGACTATAAAGTCTTCTATTTAGACAGAAATAAGGAGTATAAGTATAAGGTATACTAGGCTAGCTATAGACCTAAAGATAATAAGTAGATTTGCCTTAAGTCATTTAATAGCTTAAAGATAATTAAAGAATATTATTAATTACTTTAGCTCTTAGAGACCTAAGTTAGGGGAAGTTTTAATAATAAGAGGGGTTATATAGTTAATAGAGTTATTTCATAGGAGTTATTAGTCTATATTATTTCATTTTATCTTATCTCGGATTTTAACTAGCTATTTCTAAGTAATAAAAATCCCTCCTAGTTTAATCTATCTTATACTAGTTATTTAGGTAAAGATATTCTAAGCTCTTTAGTACCTTAAGTATTAAAGAATAACTTTAAAACAGAGAAGTACTAAATATAGTAACTTATATAAGAAGGTACTTTAGTTAAAACTAGTATCTTTCTTTTCGACTTAGTATTATAGATAAGTTATATTATATATACTCAAATTACTAGGTTATATATATTATAGCTCACTTACTACTATTAGTAGAATTTTATCTCTTAGCTCTCGTATAGAAATAAGAGGATTTAGAACAAAATTCGTTACTATTTAATAAAGAAGTATTAAATAGCTATAGCTTAATTAAGTAACTTGAAGTATATAGAGTAGAATAGAAAATGCTGAGAGAAATTATTAGCCTATATTCATAAAATATAATACTATATTTAGTTATTACTTTTACTAATTAAATTTAAGAGAGTAGACTAGGAATACTAGTAAACCCTTCCTAAGTATAACTTAAACTAAACCTCGATAACTTATATACTTGAGAGAGAATAGAAGAGAAAGAGTATCTCTTCTTAAAGAATATAAGTAATTACTTAAATAAAAGTCTTATAGAATTATATAAGGGGATTAGTATATCGTTTATAGTAGTCGGGAAGGATTCGATATATGAATTATAAGTAAAGGCTATTTAAAGTAAGGTATTTACTATTAATATTTTAATTATAGGTTTAAACTAACTAAAATATAGTATTTATATTCTCCTAAAACCGAAGTAAGCTTTACTATAAAGATTAATGAGTTATAAGAAAGAGAAGCGAGACTTACTTATAAGTTAAATAAATAGAGAAACTAAGTAGCTATAAAATTAGATATAAGGTACTAGGCTAAAGGGAAAGTAAATCACTTAGAGGTTATTATTTAAGAGGCTTAGAACAATAATTAAAAGTTAGAGTAGTATATAAGAATAGAAATTAGTAATAGAGTAGTCTTAAAGTAATGTATTTAAATACTATAATAAGTGTCGGTTTACTAGTAATATATAGTACCGTCACGTAGTCGTGGAATACTAATTACATAGGTTAGTGAAGTTATTATATTCTATAAGTAGAGATTATAGTATTAAGGTTCTAATATATGATCCCTAAATACGCTAAGCCTAATTAGTACTAGTATGTCCTGTTTCCCGCATGTCCTATATCCTATGTCCTATATCCTATATATAGGAAGCGAGGTCATGTGATATAAATCACATAACCTCCGGGAAACTATACTAATACTAGTAACTACCCGAAAAACGCGAAAAACCGACGTAAAAGTACTAAAAATACACGAAAAACAGTGTCCCTTATTCGTATATAGATTTCCTAATCCGGCCTAGTACTAGACTATCCCTAAGTACTTAGTATATGTGTCCCTATTAATATTCCTATCTTATATACTCATTTCCCTCCAAATATATCTATTTCCTACCTATATACCCCCTCTATTTACCTTATCTATATTTAACTTATTCTTCTATATCTAATTATATAGTATTATAGTAGGGTTTTTTGTCTTATCTCATATCTAGTGACTATCGTCACGTGTCCTGCTTTCTAGGCTTACGGGTACTAGTTAGAGGGTTATATAAGACTTCTATTTATACGTACGATTAGTTCAGATAATATATTAACCTTTTGAGCTTCTTATTTTTAATCCTTCCTACTACTTTATTATTAGTACTAAGAGTCTTTAGAGTACTACTTCTATTATTTAAGTCCTTACCTCTTATTCTACTACCCCCTACGTATCTAACGCTTATATATAGTCCGAAATCTATATAATAATTAAATCCCTATTATATTAGTAACCTAGGGAAGATTTAAATTACGACGGTTAGTATTTTTGGATTACGTGAGTATCTCCTAGACCCTGAGGGTATAGTTACTCTTAGTTACTTTTATGCGTTTTCTAGTTCTAGTCATATGAGTTTTCTGAAGTTAGAATACTAGTTAATTAGCTATTAAGCTTATCTATTTACGGTTATAAAGGCGTATTTATTTGTATTAATCCTATAGATAGAGCGGTTCACGAAACTATTTCCTTAGTTATACCTTTCGATAACTGATATCCTTATTACGCTAGTCTATAATATATATATAATCATTAGGTAGTAGAAGGACTCTTCTATATTAGCCTATTTCGCTAGGGAATCTATAGTTCATTCTAGGGGATATAGGGTAGAGTTGGCCTATACTAAGGGAATAGTATATAGAAACTACTATAAATACTCTCGTATATAGTATTTCCCTATATAAAGACTTAAGAAGACTATACCTTAATTATTTTATATAGAAAGCTTATTTCTTGAGGTTCCGGGACTAGCCCTTAGAATTAAGATAATTTCCCTTATATTATAGCCTCCTTAGGAAACCAAATAACTACTATAAAATCTAAACTTACTATACCTTCTTATAATTCTCTTAATTATAACTACTTAAGCTATTGAGATTACTTTACTCCTAATTATAGAGCTATATTTATTATTATTATTACTTATCTTCTTTATTATACGAGTCCTTATCTATAGTCTAGACACTATAATAACCAATTCCTCGGGCTCTAGCCTTAATATTAAGATAGATCCTACCGCTTACTCCCGGGTAGGCGCTCCTCCCATTATACCTATACTACCCATAGATCTCTCTATTAAAGACACTTAGACTATACGTCTCATATAGGCTATACTATCTACTACTACCCCGGGAATACCCTATTTCTAAGGACCTAATATCACAGAGTTTCTAGACTAATATAAAGGCTAGTATAGGGACTACTATATCCTTGGTTTAGCTATAGTTACTCGCTTTCCCTAGTATTACTATATGACTATTACGTAGTATATTCGTACGATACTAGAGTAGGTTTCTAACGACTAGGCTACCCTTAGGGTTATCTTATACCAAGAGTATAGGGAAGAGGATACTTACCAAATAACGAGAACTCGAGGGTTTATAGAGGCTTAGAAGAAGAAGGGCTATATTAAGGGAGTTAACTTATATTAGTTCTATCGATAATACTCTACTTCCTCTTAGTACTTAGTAGATAATTACTTACTAGAAGGTTATACCTAAGTACTTTGGTTCCTAGAAGGAATTCCGAAGGCCCTTTATAAGAAAATTATCCGGAAGTATAGTATAGAGCTTAATATTACTAGTATAATGAATTTTAAGGCTTTTTCTCGTATAACTATTAAGTATTACGAGTCTAATTAAGCTAATAAGGAAATAACTAATTATTAAGACTATTCCTACACTTATAGTATCCTTATAAATAGCCTTTAAGCTTAGATAATAATAGTAAAGGATCTCACTACTCTTATTCCTATTTGTATAGAACCTAATTAGTACCCTTCTTCTATTAGTATATAGCTTACGAGCCCTAAGACCCTAGTATTAGATATAGTAGGACTTATAAAGGCTATATAAGCCCTAGTCTTATCTCTTAGTAGTATGTAAAGCTCTTCTCTAAATAGTAATATATCTAGCTCAAGTATATAACCCTTAGCTAGCCCGGATAATTAATATTAAGCTTAACTTACTTATTACTACTTATATTTCTCTTCCCTCTATTAGACTATTTAATATCTGGAAGCGCTAGCTCTTTATACTACTAGTATTATATACTTTAATTAATAGAATTAGATCTATACTAGCCTTATAAGCTTGGGAGAAAAGATGTTCTAGTTCGCTCCCGGAAATACTAGAGTCCTATAACTTAAGTAGTTTTCTTAGTATATAAATTCGAACTCTCTATCTACTTAGAAACTAAGGTTTCTTCTCTCTCCTTAGTTATAGAAGAATAGGACCCGGGTATAGAGTCTAATAAGGAAGTAAGAAACTTCTCTTAGGTAGAAGATAAGGATAGATAAGTCACTATTAGTGCCTCTAGGGCTAAAAAGAAGAAGGATAATAAGCTATATAAGGGATTAAAGGATAGTTGTGACTAGTATAGAGTACTAAAGAACCGCTAAGAGAAAGAAACTAGTATTACTATAGCCTAATACCTTAGGAGTAGGAAGTAGAAGCTAGTTATATCTATAGATAAAGTAGAGGAAGTAATTTAATAAGACGTTCCTATAATAGACTAACTATAGCCTACCTTTATACATTTAACCTCCCCTAAAGACTTTACTATTAAGCTAGTAGCTTTACCTACTATACTCGCTCGTCTCCCTCCTAGTACTCACCTAAGGGTCTATTAACTAGTAGATGAGCTTCGAGGGGAAGCTAAGCTAGAGTAAGTATTAAATAAGATCCTTAATTAGAAGGTAAAAGGAATTACTACTCGAGAGCTCTTATCTAACTCTCTAGCTCTTCTAAAGCTTATTTTCTAGAGTCCTTACTATAATCTAGCTAAGCTAGGCCCTAGTATAACTATCACCTCTTATAACCTAGAAGAGAGTAAAGAGAACTTATATTATATAGTTTTCTACCCCTAAACTTAGTATATATCTTAATAGGATAGCTTAAGTTAAGGCTATAATTAATACTAGGGCTAAAATTAATATTATAACTTAAGGACTTACTAATAATTATAGTCTAGTAGTTACTAGTAACCCTCACTTAACCTTAGTCTCCTATAATAGGGAATATTACTCTTTTAAAGGACTTTGTGAGGATATTTAAGTTAAGATTAGGAGTATAACGTCATATACGTAAATCTTCCTCATTAAAGAAGCTAACTATTAACTTATTCTTAGATAACCTTTTATCCTATAGACTAACCTCACTATTAAGTATACTTAGTCTAGAGTAGCCTATACTATTATCTTTAGTATAAGGAGGAATTAGTCCTTAGTAAGTAGGGTTATAAAAGCGTCCGACTCTCGGAATTAGGTTAGAGAGGATATCTTTCCTTTAAATAACTAGGGGGTCCTAAGGGGAGTACTAGGACTAGGAGAAATAAGTATTCCGAGGATATTTTTATATCTTCTTTAAGTACTAGGGAGGGAATCATATATACTTTTAATCCGGGGCCTCTAGTAAGTACTACTTAGGATATTTCTTTATATATAGATAAGGACTATCATATTTCTTTAAGGTTTAATACTTATTCTTTTATATAGTAGAGAAGCCTCCCCCTAGTAGTATTAGTTAATAGACTATATAAACTAGTCTCTAGGAAAGTTTAGCCTATAGACTTAAGTAAGAGTATAGGCTTCGCCCCTAGTAGATTAGATAATTAGAAAGAAGTACTAGAAGAGAGAGAGGGTATTAGTATACCTAGAGTAGGATAGTTTTCTTAATAGTTAATTCCAAAGTTCTCTTATATTATTCCTAGCTTACTATTTAATAGAGGACTAAAAGAAGGCTTTGAAAATTAGTCTAGGATTATTATATAAGGAGAGGGAATTACTATTCGTGATATTAGATAATAGAGAAGGGGTATTAGCTTAGGACTTTAGTTACTTAGGCTTACTAAAGCTAGAAGTATCTCTACTATTAGAAATTCATACTATTCCGTATAAGGCTTAGTAGGAGCCTAGCTTCTTAGTACTATAGGCCTTAGTTTTAGTAGTTAATTAGCTTATACGAGAATATCTAGATATAGGTATCTTTAAATATTATAATAGTCCTTATTAGAATCCTTATTTCCTAGTAGAAAGAAGGAGACTTCTAAGTACTATATAGTATAGGCAGCTTTATATATAAATAAGGTCACGATTAGGGACACTAATTTACCCCTAAGTATAGACGAGTTCTTAGAATACTTTACTAGCTATATAATTATAAGCTTAGTCGACTACTTCTCTAGCTATAACTAACTCCTTTTAGCTAAGAAGTATAGGGATATAATAGGGTTTATAATATTATATAGGCTTCTTTATTATACGAGGATCCTCTAAGGAGCTACGAACTTAGTTACTTAATTTATTTGAATTATATACTATATCCTTCGGGACTTAATACCCTTAGTTTATATAGCTTACCTTAATAATATTAGAGTCAGGGGTCCCTTAACTACTTATAATAACGCCGAAGATTTACTTAGGATCTAGAGATTTATATGAGAATATATTCAAAGCCTGGATTAGGTCCTTATATTACTAGAGAGAAGCTAGTTAACTATATCCGGACCAAAAATTATAGTAGTATATAATAATATTTAAATTATTAGCTATATCTATTTCTTTAAAGAGAGACTACTAGAAATAGCGAAAATTATTAAGATCTTAGAGTAGCCTCTACCCTGTGATATTACGTAAGCCCGTGCCTTTATAGTATATATCTATTACCGG
>JAJTUS010000463.1:0-14605 GCA_021399465.1 Hyaloscypha sp. PMI_1271
CCTCTTCCTAATCCCATATCTTAATTACCTTACTAAGATATTTATTAGTAATAGTAATAGTAACCTAATGCTATACTAGGATAGTTAATCGTACTCCAAGATGCCTTATAGTTACTACTACTATTGCCGTACTTAACTAGTTACTAGCCCATAGCCTACGCTTATCTATAAATAAGTAATCCTATTCCTTTTAACTAATAACCTAAGAGAATAGGCATATATAAACCAGATATTTAACTAAAGTCTAACTTAGTGCCTATAGCAAATAATGTAATATATACTCTATATTACCACATTACTTTTATAACTTATTATACCTAGTTAAGAATACTACTTAGCTATTAATAATATATATATTCTATATAGAGAAAACGCTATTTATAATCTTTACTAAGCCGAGCTCTAGCCCTCGAGCTAGTTAGCTACTAGTAATATATATAGCTACTATTAAGAGCTATAAGAATTACCGCTCTTAATTAAGATATACCGACTTTCGTATATTAATTTATTCTCATTAACTGCTACTACTAGTACTAGTACTAGTGCTACCTATGAGTCTCTATTCGGGGGCGTCTTTAAGTATTCACTCGTATAAGAATTACTAGTCCCTCTTATATGTCTCTTAATTCTTAGGATAATTAATAAAACTGAGATTATCTCATTAGAAGTTCTATACTAAGCCCATATAGTTAATTACTAGTGGCAGTAGTATATCTAGTATAGGCTAATAGAAGAGTAGCTTAAATAGGATCTCCTCTAACTCTCGGGTAACTTCTTGCTATATGATTCGAATCCTTACTATTACTATTCCCTTTCCCTAATAATATATAGTCTAGCGGTTATTAGACTAGTAGATATTTAACGGGGAGTAATAGAGTTTATTAAGCGCTTTTCCTTAGGTAAGCTGAGTTAGAATACTTAATACCGGTGAAAATAAACCTTTATATAAGTGCCTCTAGCGAATCTCTTCTACTTATAACTAAACTAACCTAATCTCTATATAGTCACGTAATCCAAGCTCTAGCTATACTTAGAGTAGTAGTATGATTTCAAGTAATAGTAGTCTCATAACCCAAAGAACCTATATAAGAATTAGTATATAGTTGAATATAGGTCGAAACGCCTTTATTAGTAGGTTAATACCATATACTACTAAGAAGTACATTAATAGCGACTTATATAGAGGTACTCGACTTGTGTCTTATATAATAATACTTATAATTAAGCCTATAACCGCTATATTAAGTTCGGGATCTCTTTCGTCTACTACTACTACTACTATTCCTAGCTCTTCTTCTCTCTCTTTAAGCAAACCACGTAGCTTATTCATATACTACTACTACTTCTTAGTATATTTAATACCTATTTCTATCTCATCCTCCCAACTATCCTCGGGCGATATTCGTATTATATAGTATAAGAATAACTACTACCACTAGCTATACCTAACTAGTGCCTATTTATTTAGTATCTCAAATAGGTTCTAGCTTATAGCTTCGTTTTTGGGTAATACCTACTACTTAAGAACGTCCTTATAATTAATTACCTAGAGTATACTAAGATAGTAGTCAAGAATCCGGTTCTATAACCTTAGTACCTGCCCTAACTACTACTCTTTCGGGTCGGGTAATTGTATGAATTCGGTAGTAGCAGTGAGATTATGTTTGGACTAGGAGAGAATAGTGCTCTAATCTATATATTATAGCTATAGGTCAAGTTCTACTACTACTAGGTTCTGGTTTAAAGCTAGTTAATATTCCTCTACCTCCTTACTCTACTCCATAACTCCTTTCTTAATCTCATTATCTTTACCTTTACTACTAATACTACTATTACTATTACTACTCCTTTCGTTTCTATTTTCTTCTAAGTAAGTATATAAATATTTATTTATGTTATAGGATAAGGTAATATATATGATACCTCTCTACTCTCGTCTATTACCTAGTACTATGCCCTCTTCTCCCCTACCTATATCTAGAGTCATATAGGTATTAAGATCTTATTATCCTTTATACGCTACTTACTATACTCCTTATTTATATACTCACGTATAGCCTTCCGGTTCCGAGTTAAAAACCCATATTCTTAATACTAATAACCGTTAATAATAGGGAGAACTAGCTATAGAGTAGACCTAGTAGGTAGTAGTAGTATACTCTAATAGTTATATAGCTACTACTACTATATAATATACTCCTCTACTAGCTTCTAAAGCTCCCTCTTCGCCTAGTGCTTGTTATATAAGTAGTGGCTCACTGCTCCTAGACTAATTACTTACTAATAGCTAGTACTATAATAAACGAGTACTTTATAATTATTATTTAATATAAGCCACGGCTTGAGTAATTCTAGTAGTAGTAGTAGTAGTTATATTAGTTAGTCTAGTATTTTAATTTTACTTGAATTAATTTAAAATCTATATATTCTAAGCTAATTAAAATTTGCATAATCTGTAGTTCCTATAATACTAGTACTACTACTAATACTATTAGTTAGCTAGCTTTTAAAAATATATAAGCTATAACTTTATACTATACCTAGACTTCTTTTTACTCCCTCTACTACTATAACTAATATTAAAATACGCCTACTATTATTATATAAGTAGCGCGGTTATATATAGTTTATTTATATACTTATATAATCCTAGCCTAATATCTCTAGCTTACGCCTCCTATAGTATACGTCCCGCTAGAACTATAATTACACCTACTACTAGCCTTTAGTACCCACTAAACCTAATATTTAATATGAAATACTATATATATACATATAGTAGTAGTAGTAGTAGTAGTTTACTATATTCTAACATTATTTATAGTACCAAAAGCAGGCACTTTTTTACCCCTACCAAAATTTTGAAGTTCTCTATTATATAGTAATAGAGATAGTAGTAGTATGAGCTATCTCGCTTATTTCACGTATATAAAAAAACTCTATTACTATATAATAGAGTACTATATAGTATTAGGATAATTAATAAAACTAAGATTATCTCATTAGAAGTTCTATACTAAGCCTATATAGTTAATTACTAGTAGTAGTAGTATATCTAGTATAAGCTAATAGAAGAGTAGCTTAAATAGGATCTCTTCTAACTCTCGGGTAACTTCTTACTATATAATTCGAATCCTTACTATTACTACTCCTTTTCCCTAATAATATATAGTCTAGCGATTATTAGACTAGTAGATATTTAATAGGGAGTAATAGAGTTTATTAAACGCTTTTCCTTAGGTAAGCTAAGTTAGAATACTTAATACTAGTAAGAATAAACCTTTATATAAGTACCTCTAGTAGATCTCTTCTACTTATGACTAAATTAACCTAATCTCTATATAGTCGCGTAATCTAAGCTCTAGCTATACTTGGAGTAGTAGTATAATTTCAAGTAATAGTAGTCTCGTAACCCAAAGAACTTATATAAGAATTAGTATATAGTCGAATATAGGTTAAAATGCTTTTATTAGTAGGTTAATACTATATACTACTAAGAAGTATATTAATAGCGACTTATATAGAGGTACTTAACTTATGTCTTATATAATAATACTTATAATTAAGCCTATAACTACTATATTAAGTTCGGGATCTCTTTCATTTACTACTACTACTACTACTCCTAGCTCTTCTTCTCTCTCTTTAAGTAAACTATATAGCTCGTCTATATACTACTACTACTTCTCGGTATATTTAATACCTATTTCTATCTTATCCTCTTAACTATCCTTAGGCAATATTTGTATTATATAGTATAAGAATAACTATTACTACTAGCTATACCTAACTAGTACTTATTTATTTAATATCTTAAATGAGTTCTAGCTTATAGCTTCGTTTTTGGGTAATACCTACTACTTAAGAACGTCCTTATAATTAATTACCTAGAGTATACTAAGATAGCGGTCGAGAATCCGGTTCTATAACCTTAGTACTTATCCTAACTACTACTCTTTCGGGTTAGGTAATTATATGAATTTAATAGTAGTAGTGAGATTATATTTGGACTAGGAGAGAATAGTACTCTAATTTATATATTATAGCTATAGGTCGAGTTTTACTACTATTAGGTTCTAGTTTAAAGCTAGTTAATATTCCTCTACCTCCTTACTCTACTCCATAACTCCTTTCTTAATCTCATTATCTTTACCTTTACTACTAATACTACTATTACTACTACTACTCCTTTCGTTTCTATTTTCTTCTAAGTAAGTATATAAATATCTATTTATATTATAGGATAAAGTAATATATATAATACCTCTCTACTCTCGTCTATTACCTAGTACCGTGCCCTCTTTTCCCCTACCTATATCTAGAGTTATATAGGTATTAAGATCTCATTATCCTTTATACGCTACTTACTATACTCCTTATTTGTATACTCACGTATAGCCTTCTAGTTCCAAGTCAAAAACCCATATTCTTAATACTAATAACTATTAATAATAGGGAGAACTAGCTATAGAGTAGACCTAGTAGGTAGTAGTAGTACGCTCTAATAGTTATATAGCTACTACTACTATATAATATACTCCTCTACTAGCTTCTAAAGCTCCCTCTTCGCCTAGTGCTTATTACGTAAGTAGCGGCTCACTGCTCCTAGACTAATTACTTACTAATAACTAATACTATAATAAACGAGTACTTTATAATTATTGTTTAATATAAGTTATAGCTTGAGTAATTCTAGTAGCGGTAGTAGTAGTTATATTAGTTAGTCTAGTATTTTGATTTTGCTTAAATTAATTCAAAATCTATATATTCTAAGCTAATTAAAATTTATATAATCTATAGTTCCTATAATACTAGTACTACTACTAATACTATTAGTTAACTAGCTTTTAAAAATATATAAGCTATAACTTTATACTATATACCTAGACTTCTTTTTACTCCCTCTACTACTATAACTAATATTAAAATACGCCTACTATTATTATATAAGTAGCGCGGTTATATATAGTTTATTTATATACTTATATAATCCTAGCCTAATATCTCTAGCTTACGCCTCCTATAGTGTGCGTCCCGCTAGAACTATAATTATACCTATTACTAGCCTTTAGTACCCACTAAACCTAATATTTAACACGAAATACTATATATACACGTATAGTAGTAGTAGTAGTAGTAGTTTACTATGTTCTGACGTATTTATAGCACCAAAAGCAGGCACTTTTTTACCCCTACCAAAATTTTGAAGTTCTCTATTACACAGTAATAGAGATGGCAGTGGCACGGGCCATCTCGCTTATTTCACGCATACAAAAAAACTCCATTACTGTGTAATGGAGCACTATATAGTGTTAGGGGCTAGCATCCCTCCATTACCCGCTCCCAGCTCGGCACTGACCTGATTGCAAGCATCGAAGACCGTAATACCAGGTATAGAATTATATCACTTAAACGAATGTCGTTAACGGTCGATACTAGACGGTATACTAGCTAGTATTAATTCGACTATAAAAAATCATAAGAGCTTTATTAACTTATATCCTGCCTTCGACTGCCATGGTTGTTATTTACGATACAAAATTTAGAGCAGCAGGTGTAGTTTGGTTCGGATCCAGCATGTTAACATATAGATCCGATGACTCAACTTCGTGCACCCAGAGGTCCCAAGGTCGTTCAACGGTCCCTGCGTCTATCGCCCAAGAATCCTTGGCCTGTTGCGCTGTGAGGTATACGACCCCATCACCCTCGTTTTTCGAGCCTAGGTACGTATTCCGGATGGTCAACGCGGTAGATTGTACTGTGGCATCCGTCTGTGTGTAGATAGCTTGCATTACAGCCAGTTTGATATTGTCAGCGCAGGTCGTAAAGCCGTGACTGCGCATTAGCACGACGAGGTGATCTGGCTCAGCTTGGAGCGAGTTCTTGTTTGAGAACTCTGCAGCTAAGGCAGCGCCGAGAGGGATAGTACGGACGAGGAGGTCTTGTGAATCCGTTGCGTTGTAGTGGTCCGCGATATTAAAGACAGGAACTTCTTTACCTATAGCCATAGACATATTAGTCTTGTGTTTCCGGTACTGAAAGCACCACAGGCCACATACCGAGGAAGCCTGCGAGATGTATCGACGGCTTCATGGGGACACCGCTGATGGTGAACGGAATTACGGGCGGCGAGTGGCTATGCACCACGCTGTTGATGGCAGAGAACCGCTTGAAGATTTCACTGTGGATGTAGCGCTCGATGAATCCTCTGGGAGCGTTGGGCTCTACCGGTGACGCATCTGAGATATGATACTCAACAATATCGCTAGCCGAGGCCATGAGTGCCGGCGCCTCGTTGCGAGACATGAAGAACGTCGATGCGTTATTTGGATTTCGAACGGAGAGGTGGCCATAGGCGTCAAGCACACCATGGAAGTGGAGAATGTGTGAGGCAGTGATCAACGTACCAAACAATTGGGTTAGGTTTGCGGCCACCATATTTGAGAGAGAAAATGGAATCAGTCGATTGTTTAAAGCAGAAGTGCGTCCTATCGTTTGATATAAACCGTGAGTAGGAAGCCTTTGTTGGGAAAGGGCGGGGAAACTTCACATGTCCCAATATTACACGGCGCAAAACCAGCGCTGTTGAGGACTGTAGGTATCCTGCGTTCCAGGCAAACGCTACTTCTCAGTGAGATGGATTTGAGGGTGGACGGTTTGATAATATACCGAAGTATTTGGGGCAACAGGCAGCAGTTCTCGATGCTAGAAGTGGAGGATAGCCAGAACCTGTGCTTAGGAGCCTTCTTTTGAGTGTGTTTCGACACTTTTCTCTAAGACTTCGTTCTTGTTAGCCGTACTGGGCAAATACTCACTCTAGACATATATGACGTTCAGAGCTGGAATAGTAGAGGGGGAATGTTCCGGGTTCCCCGCTTCAACGAGATTGAGTTTCAACGCATGTTGTGTAACATGCTCAACGACTTGACTTCCTGCCCGGAGTTCCCTACTCCGACCCCACTAAGATCCAGCTTGATGCCACTTGAATTCCACGGAAGGTCTCTACACCTGCCTCGGACTGCCCCAGCCAAGTTGTGCACGCTGAAATGTATGTGTAAGTCAGGACCTGTCAATATAAATGTTCCCCGAAATCCCTATTCAAAAGCTGTGCTAGTGTCATACAACGCACCTCTCCCCAATCTCTAGCATGAAAAGCCTTCACCCCAGTCTCCACTGCCTTCGAATGGACTTTTACATCTTTCTCTTCTTAAACCTGGCCTCAGCCGCAATCCCTGTACCGCGAAACAATAACGCTCAAGCAATCTCTACCTTATACGAGTTCCCCAAGGGAGCATGGGTGGAAAATATCGCCGTTCGATCGAACGGACAGCTTCTCATCACCAGAACCGACGTCCCGGAGCTCTATCTTGTTGACCCACTCCACCCTTCCGCATCCTTGGTGCATCAATTCACTAGTGCCACGGGTCTTCTCGGCATCGCAGAGGTGGCCCATGATATTTTTGCAGTTATTGCAGGCAAGATAGACCTCGCTACCTCCTCAGCCGTGCCGGGGTCGTTCGTCATCTGGAAAGTCGATATGCGGTCCGCTAAAGCAGCTGTTTCGAAGATCGCAGAAGTCCCCGAAGCTTTGTTTTTGAATGGAATGACGCTATTCAACGCAAAAACTAGCACCGTTCTTATAGCCGACTCCAAGAAAGGCGTGATTTGGCGCCTTGATGTGTAAACAGGAGCATATTCTATTGCGCTTGCCGACACGACAATGAAGCCCGCAGCGAATTCGCCTATTCAGATCGGCGTTAACGGCATTAAATTCCGCGGTGGGTTCGTCTATTACACCTCCAGCACCAAAAAACTATTCTGCCGCGTTGCCGTTGATGCTGCCCTCATAGCTGTTGGTCCATTTGAGACCATTGCCAGTGGCTTCTTTGCAGACGATTTCGCGCTTAGACAATCAGACGGCATGGCGTATATTGAGTCCAATATTGAGAATATAATTATCTAAGTTACTCCGGCCGGAATGACGTCTGTTGTGGCTAGGAACCTGAATTCGAGCTTAGTTGCTGGACTAACTGCGGCTCTGCTTGGGCGGACGAAATTAGATTGCAACATCCTATATATAACGACGTGTGGCGCCCAAGCCGGGCCTGTGAGTGGAATATACGCTGAAGGAGGCAAGATAATCGCTCTTGATCTGAATAAATTAGATAATTAGATAGGGCATAATTGCAGACGTGGGCGTCATCTTTCGAGGGTTCCTCTATTGAGAAGGCACACCTAGAATATTTCTGGCGATGTTCGGAATTTTTTTGCAGAGAATGTGTCAAGCGTTCCGGATTTATTAATAGAAGTCCAAAGACTGAATCTGTTTCTTAAAGAGAATTATAATGATTCTATATCGGTCGGAAACTAAAGAAAATGGCATAGTCGAAACGGATAGGTAGAAAGTCTCTTTACACAGCAAATTACGATTCCTATTTCCTCAACTCTGAACCCTTTAAAAGTTTCGTGATAATAATTCTAGATACTCATTTAGATTACATTCACATTCGCCTCCTATAAGGACATGCCATAATTTTATAGCCTTAGATCCAGTAACCTGAGCGCGTTAGTGGTTTTCTGTAATTAGAATAACGGCACACGACCTAAATCGTCGTCTATGAGATTCTAGTAATGTTAGGATTAAATTTTCAACTTGTGGCTTAATATTTAAATAGCAAATACTTAAGGCCTGCCTATTTTATTCAATTATAAGTGTTGAACGAGGCATGGGTAGCGTGAAAAGGCTTGAATTCGATCCCCTTCCTCATAAGGGAGGATGGGATTATATATATCTAAATGATAATATATAGGGATTAAAGGAGGCAGGTGAAATAAGTGGGTCCTCTTTCAACTACTTTAAGGCTAACTGCTTTACTAAACACAAAGACTTTGGCTATCTACTCTTCCCCGTCGAGATATCTATTAACGCCTCCAAAGTCGCCTTAACTATATAGTAAACACGTCCTTAAATAGAGATCCGCGGTTTAGATTCATGATAAGTTAAATTCAATAAATTGAAAGAGCGAAGCAACTATATCCTTAATATGGTCTCTTTATAAGATTTCTTCGGACTATTACTTATTATAAGGGTTAAAGGCTAGCCTTAAACGTAGATAATATATAAGAGAGATCTTTTATAGAATACTTCGCTAGGGTATAGGAAAGATAGCTAGCACGTCTATTACGTGAGTATATTCTCTATCTTACGTTATAGAATAGCTGAGACTTAGTCTAGTAGAGTTATGAATAGAATTATAGATAAACTACTTTCCTCCTATAGAATACTATTAACGCATAGTTTTTAAACTAATTAGCTAATCCTAGCTATAAAACCAGCTCTAACTAGTAACTTTAAAGAAGATATAGGAAATGCTAGTTTCGGCCTATTAAGAATATATTAACCCACGAGTATATTTCGCGAGTCTATTATCTTATTACTTAGAAGTACCTCGCCGGTTATTACTACCCCGAATTTGATTTCATAGTTATTATTACTACTATATCTCTCTCTATATCTATCTACTATTATATCTATAATATATACTACTACTTTAGTATTATTCTAGAGAACCTTATTAAAGTAGTATCCTTAAGCTAATAGTAAGGCATTAGTAATTAAACTTATAAGCCCCTAGCTAAGGATAGACATCTCGCTTTCTAAGAGTAATATAAACTCTAGGTAGTTACTAAGCTATAGGAGATAGAGGTAGACCTAGTCTATAAGAAATTTGTAAATGTCGCCTCTAGTTTTAGGGATACTCCTAATAATATATTAGGTAAGGACTATAAGCTCTTTAATTCTAATAAGGAAATGCTTCAACTTTTAAAAGGTTATATCTACTAAATCCTCGATAATATAATAGTCTATAATATATAGAAGCTTTATAACTATTATAAAGAGCTAATAGGTTTCGGCTAGAGTAAGATATATTCCTAATATTATTTTAACTACGAGAGAAGAGGCGTAATCCTCTTCTTTACTATCTAATACTATTCTTTTAACTTTTAGTAGTACCTTAAAGCTAAATAATGCTATAGGTAGAAGTTTCTAATATAGGAAGTAATTGCCTTTATATAGGAACTCTATAACTCGATAGAATAATATAGGGTCTTCCTCTTCGAAACTAATCTTACCTTACTAGCCTTTAATAAACGTATCTTCTCGAATAACTACTTTAAAAAATAGTATATAAGTGAGTTTCTCCTTATAAACGTAGAATAAGACTAGATTATTATCCTCTAAGCCTACGGATAATATAATAATTAGAGATTTATAAGGACTTCCTAGGTTAGGATAATCTAACTTTTAGTATAAAGTGGCTTATATTATATAGTTATCTAGCTTAGGAGGTACTAGTACTCCTTTATTATCTATTATAGATAAGAGATTTAAAGGTATACGTTTCTACCCTTATCTTATATATAAGTTCTTAAGTTACTATTATATATATTCGAGTCTCTTCCTTATTAAGAAAGCGGAGTCTAATAAGGACTAGGTTAAATAAGGGCTAGCTTAGAGGCACCTAACTATTAAATTACTAGTTAGAGCTAAAGTTCTAACTAATTATAATCTAATAATAGTATATATGAGATCACATAATAGTAATTAAGGGTATAAGGGAAATTAGGTAGAATTATATTTACTAAAGGAGTTAAAGTATAGGATCTATAAGTGATATCTTATAGGCTCTACCTTAGACCTTAACCTAACCCCTAGTAAATAAATAGATATATTATACTTATCTCTACCTCATAAATAAGTATTAATATACTAGTTTACTTAGTTAACTCTACTACTTAGAGAAATACCTTAAGAATTCGAGATACTTTGAAACCAAACTACTTAATATATTAGCTAAGCTACTTATAGACTAGTCTCTTATTCTCATCCCCTAGCTATACTCCTTACCCTTTTATATTAGATAAGGTAATACTATTCTTTACTATCTATATCCTTAATATCTAGAGAGTAGAATTATTGGACTTAGTATAGAAGGCCCTTATAACTAGGGCTATTATAACCCCTTTATAATAGTAGTCCTAGTCTAGACTATAGCTATTATAGTAAAGGTAATTAAGGCTAGAATAATTAAAAATATATAAGTAGTAATAGGGGTAGATTAATATATTATATTAATAGCGTATCCCCTTTTCTAAACTAGCCTAGTATTACCTAAGATATTCTATATCTATATCTAGGTAGTCCTATAAAGTATATAAATGAGGGATTTATAGCTATAAGCTATAAAGAGTATATAAACCTAAATACTACTATAATTATATAAGTACTTGCTTTACTTTTATTTTATATAAAGTAAGTTACTTATATATATTAATAATTACCTTATTATCCGCTAGGCTTTCTTAACGTATTTACTTCTCTTACTCTAACTATAGCTTAATTAAGGTATTATTATCTTAGTTATCTAGTCTATATATAGTTACTAGTTCTTATTAGTTACTTAGCTTTAACTAGTACTAGCCGTGAGATATATTAGTATTAATCTAGGTCTAATATGAATCTATAGAGTCCTAGTCCAAATCTATATAATCTTCTATAGACTAAGTCTAAAGTAAGCTTCTCCTCTTAGTAGGTATACTTACTAAAATTAGCCTCTATAAAAATATACCTTTAATATAGTCTAGTACTTATATATTTGGATTATGTTATGGGTTAGTAGTGATATACTTAATTAAATAGTTTCCCAAAATATAAGGAGAATAATCTAAGGAGAGAAGCTAAGTCTGGGCTCTATGTAATAATTTGTGTTCCGTATGGAGCCGTTGGTAGGATAATATAGGTGCCTAGGGCTCTTAGGTACCTAGTCTCTCTATAGGTCTTAACCCGTTATATTACCCCCCTCCCTCCCCTCCCTTTCCCTAGAGAGGGACTTGTACGCGTCTAGCGTAGTGATGTCTTAGAGGGCTAACTTAGGCTCCTAAGTAGGGTCTATGTACCCTATCCATTTTACTAAAACCTGACATTAGTGACCTTAACCTCGTCGTATAACTCTCTTTCCTAAGATCTTCTCTACTCTATATTCCTTACTTCTATTAATAAGCTTTGGCTCTAGCTGAGAGTTAGTTGTATACTAGGATAGTAGCGGGTCTATTGCTACCGGACGTAATAGTCGGGAATGGAATATATTATAGATTCTTGGTAGTATATTAAGCCTATAGCTATGAGAGCCGATTACCTTAATTACTTTATACTTAGTGTTCTTAGAGTTAAACTTCTTTAATAGCTGCTTTATATAAATGTTCTTAAGGTTTAGCTAGACCTTATCCCCTACTTTAAAGCTAGGCGCTTACTATCTTATTTGGTTAGTCATATCCTCTTGAACCTGTTATACTACCGCTATAGACGCTTGAGCCTACTTATAAGTATCTCTTAGCTTCCGTATAATAGCTTTACCCCGCTGGATTAGGCTAATCCTCTCTCGTATAGGGACTTCGATATTGTCTAACTCTACTGGGTATATATGGTAGCTATGGGTTAAGAAGAATGGGCTAATACTAGTGCTAGTAGTATCGTGGTTATTAATTGCTAGCTTGGCTAAAGGTATTAGAGACGCCCAATTCTCTTATACGTAATTAATATATATACGTATAAATGCTTCGATATTCTAATTTATCCGTTCCGTGGACTCATCTATCTCTGGACTAAATGCTATAGATAACCTTTATATAATCTTTAGGAGTTGGTAGACTCATGCCTAAAGTACTCTAGTAAACTACGGTCCGTAGTCTAAGACAATCGCTTTTGGAAGACTATAATATTAGTAGAAGACTCGTATAAAGGTCTTAGCTACTGCCTCCGTAGTAAGACTTGAGTATGGTTCTAGGATAACGCCTTTACTAAGCCTATCTATGATTACTAATAGGTCTATATAACCCTAGCTTAGTAGTAGCCCAGTAATAAAGTCTATAGAGATCTTACTCTAGATTCTCTTAGGGATAGGTAAAGGTTTTAAGAACCTATGGTAATGGTCCCTCTAAGCCTACTTCTTTTAATAGCCGTTATAGTTCTATATGAATCGCCTAACCTCTTTGAGTATACCTGGCTAGAAGAATTGTCTTATTATTAAGGTAGCCGTTACTTCTTGGCCTGGGCGCCTAGCTATTATAGAGTCGTGAGTCTCTTGGATAAGCCTTATATGGAGCGGTTCTAACTTAGGGACCTAATAATGTCCCTGGAATAAGAGTTGCCCTTAGCCGTTTAACTCATACTCTAAGATTAATACCTTAACCTAGAGCTCCGAGGGGAACACGCGCTTCCCTTCTTATATAGCTCTTACTATTGCTCTATATAAAGCATTCATCCCTTCCACGTCTCTCTAGAGGCTCTGGAGGCCTCCCTGTATTACTATTACTACCGGTATAGCCTATACCCTTTATATAGCCTTTGGGGGAGTAAATATCTCTGGCTATAGTAACTAAATGTGCTAATACTTAAGCCTCTTATCTAATAGGGACACTGGGAGGTCTTACTCTCTTCGTGAGAGTATATCTGCTCTCTCGTTTATATGACCTGGTATATACTAGATTATGAAGTTATACCGTAAAAGAGTAAGGGACTAACGCATCTGGCGCTCTATAAGCTTCTGGACTATTATAAAGTATTCTAGGCTCTTGTGATCTATATGGATCTAGAAGTCCTTTATATTTCTTAGCTCTATATTTCACTTATTAAGATACCGTATAATTACTAATATCTCCTTATCGTAGATCTCGTAATTGCATTTAGTAGGGGAGTTCTTCTTTAAGAAGTAGCTATATGGTTAGAGTACCCTATTATCTCTATATTATATAAGAGTACCCCTAATATACTACCTAGATGAGTTAGTCTCGACGATTGTCGTATAATTGGCGTTGAATAATGCTAGCACTGGCGCTTCTATAAAGAGTCCTTTAAGCTATTTAAATGCTTAATCTACCTTAGCTATCTATGTAAACGTAGTATCCTTCTTTACTAGGCTTATTATTGGTTATATGATGTCTAAGAACCCTTGGATAAACTTCCGGTAGAAGTTTGCGAAGCTAATAAAGCTCTATACTCCTTTTATAGACCTTGGGGCTTCCTAGCTAAGGATGGCCTTTACCTTCTTGGGATTCATTCGTATACCTACCCCTACCTCAATTATAAACCTAAGGTACTTCGTGGACTGGACCTTAAACTCGTACTTATTAATATTTAACTATAGTCCTGCTTCTTATAGCTAGCGTAGTACCTTCCATATATGCTCCCTATATTTAGCTAGTATTCCCTTGGAGTATACTAAGACATTATTAACGTATATTAAGTAGAACTCATTGAGGTAGTCTCTTAATATCTAGTTAATATACTTCTGGAAAGTACTTGGGGCATTGGCTAGTCTAAATAGCGTTATGAGCTACTTATAGAGTCCGTACCTTATATGGAAAGCTGTCTTTTACTCGTTTCCTTCTGTAATTTGGATCTTATAGAAAGCCGCAATTATATTAAGCTTCGTAAACTACTTCGCTTTACTAATTATATGAAGTATCTCGTGGATTAAGGGTAATAGGTACTAGTCTTTCCTTGAGATCCGGTTTAGAGCCCAATAGTCTATATAAAACCGTAGAC
>JAJTUS010000464.1:0-14452 GCA_021399465.1 Hyaloscypha sp. PMI_1271
TTATTATATTACTACCTCTAATAGCTATTAGGACAATATTATAAAGACTTTTCGTAGCTACTAGGGCGCTTTATCTATTATCTTAGCTTTATATAGTTATTTATTTATTTAATTAACTATTAGGAGTTCTACTCTTATATCTTTATATAATAAAAGAGTCTAATAAGTTTCTCTTCTTAAGCTTAGCTTAGGAAAACCCACGACTTCTAGTATTAACTAGTATACTAGTACTCTAGCTTCTATATCTAGTTTTGGGCGCTCCCTACTACTAGCTTTTATATACTCCAAAGTCTTACTAAAGTATTAGCTTTATAAGTAGTTTCGAATAGTATCTACTTTTAACTTCATTTACTTTAAGCTTCATCTTCTATATATAAGTTTAGATACTCCCTATTTCTAGCTATATATATACGTAATCTCTAGTTAATAAAGATAAGAGAGAGAGAATTCTAATATCACGAGCTAGGCTTTTATATAAAGAAGACTAGTAGTTCAATTAACTAAATAGAATTCTCTAAGGAGAAAAGAAAAGAGAAAAGGAAGCGAAGACAGAAATAGTATTCCTTAAGGTATCTAAGCTCCCTAAGTAATATATAATTACTCTATTAACTAAGGGGATGTATTATATAACCTTAGTTATAGCCGAGATTATATAATTCAAGCGAAGGCTTCTAGTTAAGTATATTAATTAGGTCTCGACCTATTATATATACCCTTCCTTTACTATAATTATCTTATTCTAGGACGTTTAATAATAACTCTAGGGTATAAATTCTTTCTAAAGCTTTATATTTTGCGATTCTCATAGAATAAATCTCAGTTTAATTCATTTATTAGTAAGTAATATAAGATGTAATTAATTTATTAATTACTTTCCTATTTAATAATAAAATAAATCCAGGCTTTAAGACCCTATAATTATAGGGAGTAATTACTAATTATTAGGGAAGGAGAAGTGAGAGATTAGTGAGGCTGAAAATTGAGGCTAAAAACGCTACCGGAGATGAAACTGAAACCTCCGTAATTATAATAATTATAAGTATTTGTATCTTTGAGAAACAGGTCTAAATTATACCGATGCCAGCGTTCAATATTGAGCGTTGATTGCTAGAGTTCGATATTGCTAATATCCGGTATCCAACTTACGTGAGCCCGTTCGAAACAGGCCCTTAATAGAATGTAACGTCTTTGAAACCATTTTATGTGCAATCTTGAAGAGCAACCCAGAGGCGCAATCAACAAAAAAGAGTGAACTTCTAGCAGGCTTGGCAGCTGAGCGAAAACAGCAAAAAGCAAGAAAGTATACGACATCAACACGGCAGGATCCACAGCCTTCATCGTGTTTAAAGGCTTGGCAGCTGAGCAAAAACTGCAAAAAGCAAGAAAGAATCGTACGACATCAACACGGCAGGATCCCCAACTTTCATGTGTTTAAGTTCAAGGATCTTTTAATTAGATTGCTCAACGTCTCATTACGCACAGATTTTGCTCAGAAGCCCGCAGCTGTTATATTGAGCACTTGTGAAACTAAAAGAGCGCCAAAACCATCTGGGAGCCGTGGAAGTGGCTCTGGACCAACATCAGCAAGTCTTGCTGTCTCGACAAGTGTATATTGGCGACACGGAGCACTGGTCTGTCCATGCAGCGGAATTTATCGGAATACTCCATGCCCTGGAGCTGATCTCCGACCAAAATCGTAACAGTCAACTCACCAATTCAGTAGACCAGAGGCTGGTGACCATCCTCTGTGACAGCAAATCCGCACTGCAAGCGGTTGCTCGTCGAGCTGCTAAGTCCAGACAACAGATAGTGTATGATATCTTGAAAATGACTCGGATGCTTCAGGCTCAGGGCACCTCCGTCCGCCTCCAGTGGATCCCAGGGCACTGCAAGGACCAGGGAACGATGCAGCAGATCAGCTAGCCAAAGCAGCGACAGCCTCCGGCGGTCAGCACCACTTCCGGAATCTTCTCTCGCGGGAGCAGAGATTCATCTGGCAGAAGATCCTCGCTGAGTTGGGAAAGCGAGTGGAAGGCGTCGAGTAAGGGTGGACACCTCCGCCGCATCGACAAAGAGCTACCCTCGATCCGGGCCAGACGACTCTACGACTCACTCCCGCAAAACCGCGCATATCTCCCATGTCAATTGCGAACCGGCCACTCATGGCTGGCCACACACGGCAAGCTCCATCGCCAATGTGAAGAAGACAAATGTGAGTGTGGCGCACAAGAGACAGTCGTCCACGTTCTGGTGGACTGCCCGAGATTGAACACGATACGGCAGAAACTCCGGAAGGATGTTGGGGAGGCGTTTAGTAATGTCTCGCTCATGCTTGGTGGAGGAGGTCAGACAGGGCAAGAAGGTAAGACTAGGTGCAGTATACTCAATGCTGTACCGGACTTTGCGGAAGCATCTCAAAGGTTTCATAGCCACGCGCCAAGAGGGCCGCATCATGGATCTCACACAAACTGGCCAGCAGAGGCCCTGAGACGAGGCACCAATTTCGTCTGCATGTAATAGTTCACTGTAAATCAACACTAGAGGATAGATAGAGTTGTGGTAGCCTGCATATCGCCTACGGCGAGAGGTCAGGGTAGATGAAAACACACACACACACAGACTGTTACTTTTCGCAGGTGGCAGGGGCTTGCGAACTCGACTCTTTCGCATGTGGATGGGTGGCTTGCGCGATTTATTTTTGGAACATGACGTAGGCGCCCTACAAGGGCAAGAAAACCAAAACCTTTCCAAGAATTGCTGTCTACTGTATGAAAGGCAAAACCGATCACATTATCCTTCGTCTCGGCGGATTTCAGTGTTCGCTAACCTTCTCGACTTCAATATAAATGTCTCTTGTCATGGGACGATCCTGAAATGCCGTACGATGGCTGTCGCGTACTGTACCGCCAAGAGATCCAAAGACATACTCGGTTCGGAAAATCCCGGTCATATGCTAATGGAAACGAAGTATGAGTGGATAGAAGAACCCAGCCGGAGTGGGGGTCTGGCTGTCACTGGCTGTCACTGCCGTATTCATTGTTAACTAACGCAGCATCAAGTTGTGGAAAGAATCCGTAGAGGCTTTTGCCTTGAGCTGAACTGAGCTGGAATGAGCTGAAGACCGTAAAAAGTAACTAATCTAAGACACGAGTACAGTAGCTGAAAGTGAATACGCTGACTACAGCAACTGCACCACGACACATTTTCGAAAGCCACCAGTTATTCAAAATGACATTCTGCGAACCACATCTTCCTATTGGCGGTGTATATAATCTAAATAATCGTAGATTACGGTGGGGTCAAAATGATAATAATTCTATCTGTTCTAGCCAGTAATTACAAATAGCTGCCATTCGCCATGTGGGTATTTCCTATCCTCAGGTCCTGTCTTAGATGCAAACTGCTTTTCCTCGCCGTTAAGTACATAGGTTGCCAGGAACTCTTCGCCCAGTACACTCGGATTCATCCCTAATATCAGCGAAATGCTCTCCTCAATCATACAGCTGTTAAAAGCTACTGGCCGCCTCTTGGAACAATTATTCTATGTTATATTTGTCCCGTGGCAATCAACATCTGAGCCGATCAGGTCTTTGCTCAACGCTGTCACCGAACTGGAGCAGAATGAACTAACCTCCGCGTGGAGGGACAGGAAACTTGGCGAATTGTCCTTTGTCGGAGTTACTGTGAGTTGGCCATTTCCGACTTCTACCTGTTCAATTATCTGCGAAGTATATCCTATTCGTTCTGTAGCAGCCCAGCTACTTCGCTCATTGCGTCATCGTTGAGCTAGCTAGAGCCCTCCCTAAACCTGTAAAGCTGGATTAGCCGCTAACCAGCGGCCTTGACTGTGTAGTGCGCAATTGTCGCCGCTGCTACCGCCACTGCTTTCACTTGGCCTGAAGTGCCTCAATCGCCATGGTCTACCAAAGCATTGTGGCACGCAAGTTTAGCGCTCAATATAACGGCTATCTGTGTCGCCACGCAGCAGACTGTTGCGCTACATCGTCTTAGCTGCTATGCCGATGGACCAAAGAAGATCCGCTCAGTGCTTGGGGAAGAGACTGGTGCGCCCGTATTGGGGGCCTCACAGCAGAAGTTCATTCGCCCAAGATGGAGCCAATTATACGTTTGGCAAACGGCTGTTATGTTATTGAATTTTGGTGTCTTGCTCTTTGCTATCGGATTAGTAATCTTTGTATTTGATAGTTTAGGAGAAAATGGTTCTTCTTGGAGCTCTGATGACATTAAGGTGCGAAATCTTTATTATCCACCACTTTAAACTAAAACTAACTTAGAATTTGCGTGCTTAGTCTGCTGTAGTCTTGATTATCGTTGGAGTATTTGCTATAGGAAGTTATATCTCTAGCATGGGACTACTTTATTATCGCACATATTATACATAACTTAGAGTGAGTGTCGAATAGCAAGTAACTGCAGCCTATTAGGCAACTCTTAATACGAGAAATTTATTAATTGGATTGGGCTATTGATCAAATAGACGTCTAATAGAGAAGTGCTTACCTGACATATATCAAGTCCATATTAGAGAGAGAAAACGGAAAACCTGACTTACTTATAAGGAGATCACAAGACTTACCAAAAGACGGAAACGACGACCGCATCTAGTACCAACAACTATTACTATTTAAACCTTACAACATTGACCCTTCTGTGCAAGAACAACTGAAGCTTGACCCTGAGCTCTCAGAGCTCTTTGCAAACCTCTCCTGGGAACAAGAAACTGCATTATGCCCCGCTATTCTCGACGAAATTCAGCGTCGTCCTCACTCCCTCCTCCGTCCAACACTGTAGGTAGAGGAGCAATAAATCTTGTTATAATTATATTATCTTTGCAACCTAATATAGTGCTATAAAACCGTCCTTTACAAGAATATATTCGAATTCTTCAGAGCATTAGAACGCTCCGCTAGTCTTTTTTCTCGCAATACAGGGCCGTCTAAGCGCTCATGTGCGTCTCTATGGAGCCGCTACGGTGCCATGTCGCAATTAACACGCCGCAGCCGCCGCACTTATGTTGAACATCTTTGAGTGAGTTCATGAGGTAGGGAATACAGCCAAGACAAAATACACAACAGAAGCCGAGAGACCAGACGCTATTCGCCAGTCCCGTCAGTCTTAATTGTCAAAAAAGAGTATGGGAAAAAGGGGTAACGGTGTAGTAGCAGGGAGATGACGATGACATACTGGGTGGAATTGCTAATCTTGAAACTCACATTCGTCATCTCGCGCCTCCCACATGCAGGGCAGTCCACAGGTGCGGCACTTCGTCCCAACGCCGGAATAGGTGTGGATTGCAGGTATCGTGACTGCAGTTGAACCAATCCTTGTTGTTGATGCATTGGCATCTGCTGATAGTGAGGGTGATGCTCTACTGGGCTCTGGGTGAGTTCGGGCTGTTGGTATTGGGACATCGTAGCTTTGTCCCTGTTGTTAGTAAATGTCTGAGTGCATTGCGGTGGAGGTGCAAGTCCTTGCTAACCGTAGATATTGTCTAGGATAGCCCTTCTCTTCAGGTTTCTTACGTAAATGCAGTGTGGGCTCCGATAGGCTCGATAACCGATCGATAGATAATCGCGCTAATTAGTCGATAATCGATAGTATTATCGATAATTATCGATTATCTATTGATTGCGCGATAACGATTACTAATCGATAATTATCGATAATAATTTATCGGAGCCCACACTGCGTAGATGTAATGGGAATGTAATGAGGAGAGGAATAAGCTGGTATTGGCCCTTTCCGTAAGGCTGAAGAAAAATCAGACTCGGATGGAAGGGTGAGACAATAACGTAGGCAAAAAGTTAGGAAGTGAAAGGTTAATTTGGAAGCAAAATGTGCGAGAAACGAAGAGCCAAGAAGGCTATGCGCAGCTCATCCAGAAACAGCGTGGCTACTTTCAGCTTCGTACTTCATACGGTGAACTCAGGAGGCTTTTGAAGCCCAGGCAAGCCCCCAATATCTTGGCAGGATGCCTCTCGCAGTGGGAATCGATACTCTTAACAATGCACTGCCTCTGCCCCAAAATCCATCCTAACTCGTAAGGATGGTGGGTTGGGGTGGCCTTTGTGTGTGTAGTTCGTGTTCGTCCTTCGCAAATGCAACCTTGCACATTGACTTCAAAAGAGGCGACAACTTCACCCGCTCGGCCGACTTCCGGCAGATTGCAAAAAATGTGCCATATTTGACCCAAATGTTATTTTGGTAGCATCAGCCTCAAAAAGTCAGTAGGTTGCGACGCGACCCCATTATCTTGATTGAGACTGAGAAGATCGCAAGCTGAAGGGTGGGGGGGAAGAAAGTTTGAGGCGGTGCGTTTGGAAGAATTACTGCCACTCAAACAGCGTGGAGGCTGATATTTTGTGGAATGGGAAACTTCAATAAAAAGGAAAAAAACGCCCAGCTCAGTTCAGCTCAGTTCAGCTCCACGACCACGATTTACTGCCCCTGCAACAACCTTCTGAGGTCAATATGGACCTCAAGTTTTTGAATTCTGGTTTACGTGATTCAACCCATGCACTCCTAGTCGGCGGGAGCGAAATGGTCTTAAATTTAAATAAAAAAGGGGCCTTTGCAATTAATATAATTATTATGTTATAAACTTTAGAGTTGTATATTTAGTTTTATTCTTTTAATTTTTACTTGATTTAAAGTGCTAGCAGGTAATTATAAATAAATTCGTAATTTAGGGACCATTTACGGACTATATCGCGCATTTTGTTCCCGCCGACTAGGAGCGAATGCGACGTAGGAGTCTGTAAGCGAGATCGGCGATTAATTCATAGCATGAATTTTATGAATGAAGACGCCCTAGGTTAGCTTCAAATTAATTGAAGCCTTTCCTAATTTCGCTCCCGCCGACTAGGACTTTAGGGTTCAAAGTCTTCAATTATCAGACAGAGGTAAAGCTGTTTGATTTCACCACTCAACGAAACTTTCGCACTACGTTTTGGATACAAAGTTTGACAACCAGTCCCTAAACATCCGATTTGTATGTACTGTTCTTCACTGCCTTCACCGCTCCCTCGTTCAAATGAATAATTAGCATCCTTGTTAACCTTATCGAGTCTTCTCTAGTGATCTAACTGTCGGTGCCACTCGCAGAGCCGATTCATTGTTGCCAAACCACATATACGGGAGATCATGGTAGACTGGGCCGGAGTCGCAGGTTTTGTCACGTCCATCGTCTTGGTTCTACTTTTTATATATGCTCTGCAGCGCACTCAATACCATCGACCAAGCCCTGCCGCTGCAGCGGAGGAGCTGCCGCTCATATCCCCATCCAATCTGGACGGTGTTGCCGTATGGGTGATTTTCACATTTAAAGGCACCGACCGCCTCAGGAGAGGCATACTTGCATTGGCAAACAAGCTATTCGGTGGGAACATCGCCTGGGCTACACACTGGACTGTTATGATTGAACGACCAGATTGGTACTCTTATTTTGAACTACAACGTGTGGATGCACAGGAGAGTACTGGGCCTCCAGTTTCTTGCCACTGGTCAATTCTCCTAAAGACCCCACCTGAATCTTGGGAATTGATAGAAGAGACTCTTCCTTTAAGGCACGACTCTAAAGGATTATTAGAGCCGGTGGAGGAGCTTGGTCGTGTACTAGTCGGATATACTGATCTTTGCGATGAGGATATCGAGCGAGAAGGTACCTCTCCCTAGTCTTCAGTGGCAAAATTATTGACTTTAGGACTTGTGCTTCGGTTGACCAATCACAGGGAACAAGCACTTCGAACGAACATATCCCTCAGACCGTGCTTATGGCGTCATGAACAACAACTGCCAGACATTCACCTATATGATATCGCAAACAATTTCGCCAGAATCAAGACTTATGACCGAGCTTCTGGGTATTAGTCCCTTGGCAATTCGAATTATGGGTTCGAACCCATTTGTGTACGCCTTTGCATACTTGACCATAGGCATGCTATCATCACCCCGACTAGCTGCATTATTTTATCGGTTCTTGCAACAGCCTAAGGGTGAAGAAGATGAATATGCGAAATTGTGCATTAACCTCTGTTCTATTATTGGTATTCTTTTAGTATCAAATCTTTGTCTGAGCAAAAGTGATGGAGTTGCCAGTGCTTATCGACATGGCTACTCTGTTGCACTTGATTCTATGAACTGGACGGTTAAATCTTCCTTTTACCAGGCCCAGGGCTTCATTTCGAACCAAATCATCGATAGACATACACGCAGGATTGATTTCACGGCATGGTCAATGTCTGCTGGTCTCCTTGTTGCTTTTATTCTGCCTTGGGTCTATCCACTTGCTTTAAGAGAGAGATTAATTTGTTGTGGATGTGTTCTTATCTATGTATTTATTCTCTGGACTACTATCTTATTAGGTTATCATTCTTTATTCTCAGATATAATAGTCATTATAGCACTAGTTGTTGCTCTAAGTTCGCTCATTACCTTTATATATGATATTAAGGGGATTCTTGGATTTATTTTGTGGTTAGTTTATGGCATATGTTTCTTTATAAGCTTTATAACAGCGTTGTTAGACTTGTTTGGGTACCGTATCTTTAATGTTATAGAGGAGTAGATTTGTCGGCTAGGAGGCATAGCACGTATGTACTAAGAATTGAATTGAATTAAAGTTTATTCCGCCCGGCTAGGCCTAAAGGGCCCTAGTCTATATTACATAACACACTTCCTCCGTTATTTCCAATGCCTCCTAAAGCCCATACAGAAATACTTCCTCTAATATTGTCTAGTTCCAGTTACTGCCATATTCAACAAGGTCTCGTGTGTAGTTAGTAGTAAGTTAACTTGAAGTCCAATCCTCCAAGTATTCAATGTCCTATCCTCGGCGACTGAAGCAAGACCTGCTGGGGACACGAGGGTACTAGGGGGTTAATCGGGGTGAGAGAAAGAGATAGGATTTACTATTATGGGGCGTTGGCTGCCTGTTATAGCTCCATGTCCAGTCGTCCTATGGCGATGGCGAACTTAACCGTTGCTCGAACTGCGTCCATGTTTGGTGTCTATATCTCCGGGTTAGATAGTGCTTTCCCTTCCAAGTAGAAAGAGAGGCTGCCTCTTCTTGTGTCTGTCTGTGCTAGCATTTGCGTTCGGTATGCGTCCTATCTCGCACATTGGAAGAGAAAGTGCTCAACCGTTTCCCTTGCTTAGCCGCATTAGTATTGGTCTGATTCCGCTGTTCCGATCCGGTAGAGGTATCTATTAAGTCGTGCTATTCTCATTTAGAGTTATGCTAATACGCTCGCTTCTCTCCGCTTAAGGCTACCGTACAGGATACGAGTGTGCTTGCCTAGTAGTGCTGTGTCAATGTCTCTCGAATACTTTCCCACTCTATCTAGCAGGGTCCTTGTTTCCTCTTTAGCTATTGCGTCGTTTATGATTATGGACTTGGCTTGCCCTTACGGTGTTTGGCCCGGTTCGGTTGCCCGTCGTGCTGCTTCCTTTGCTCTTCTGCTTAGTTCGAAGTTCTCCTGAGACGGAATCCATATCGGGGAAATAGAATTGCCTCCCTTTCTCAACGTGCGAGCCGCCGCGTAGATCTCTTCAATGCTGCATTGCCCTAATTGATGTCTTGGTTGACTCGTTTCCAGCAGGGCTCGTCACCTCAAGCCGTTGAAATTTTGGCTTGGATTAGGGGAGAGACGGTTTCGAGGTCACTCTAAGCCTAAGTCAAAATTGGCCTAGTCTACACTGGGTACCTTATCCATCCTCAGTCTTGATTTTGGAGGCAACAGATATCGCTCCAGAACTGGCCCGTCAGGCGCTGGCTAGAGAGAGTGAAGTTCTGCAGTGAATTTAAAGTTGAGAATCTATTTGCATCATTTTTAGTTTCTGATGTTGATGTCAGCCGTTACTCTCACTCCTCTTATTCTGGCTGCTACGCGAGAAATTTCCACAAACGGCTTCAAACCTCATCTAGAAACGGCACACATCTTTTTCCAAAACTCGGCTTAGCGCATAGCTTTTTGCGCTGTAAAATATCACTAATCTTAGCTGATGTACGGTCGCTCGGGTCCCCGACCTCCGAGTGCAACTCTACCAGCAGTCACTTTGGTAACCAGTCGCATTCGGAGATCAGTCACTATAAACTGGTTTCACTCTGTATGGTCCAAGCCATTAGTAGGCGTTATGCAGGCGTCTCATACCAGGAGCCATTTTTTGGACGTGTACTAAGTAGCGGCTTCTTTTTGATGGTTTTAACAATACGACAAGGCGACAATAGACAATATTTCAAAATTGCATGCTAGTCTATAAACTAACCCCTCTAAACTACGCTAACAGTATTTCAAAGAGATGTACGAGCTCAATGCCACAGCGTATCCTGCGTTCCAGCTAGGTGCCAAAATAGACCTAGCTCTAATCCTAGTAGCCTCTTTAAAAAGGCTTATTATAGAGTTAATAATAGGCCGGACGAGTTCTTTAAAAGGCTAGATCTTTTTAATAGCCACAACTTCAATCCGCTAATTCATACTATACTAGTCGTTATACCTTTTCTATATTAAGGTAATATTAGCTCTAGCTCCTATTATAGCTATCTTTACATAACTAAGTTTACTAGTAATCTTTAAGAAATCAAGCTATAGCTTAGGATTAGGTCTTTAGATAACTTTATTAGAGCGATTAACTTCTAGGGTATACTATAATTACCCTAATATAACCTTAAGAAAGTCCTCTAGTAAGATTAGGATAATTAAGTATAGAGCTATAATTATCCCTAAAGTAAGAGTCTTATTAAGCTTTTGCTTTCTATTTAGTAGACTCTTATAAAGTATAAGGTATATATAAATAATATTATTATACTCTAATTAACTATTAATACTATCTCGAAGTACTTTTATAGTATTTTGTAATAATAGCTCTTCTAGTTATAACGTGCTATTAAAGCTTATTAGGTATAACTATATAAGGAATATATATATAGAGAGTATATATAATAAAGCACAAGCGGGCACTTAGTGCTTTATATAGAGTTTCCTAGGTTAGTTAAGGCTTATATAATATATTAGAGTACTAGATTATATTTCTTAATTAGATAAAGGATTAGCGCTCGTTTATTTAAATACTAGAGAATATATAAGAATATATACTAAGCTTTAAGAATAGATATAAATTAGTTTATATAATTAGAGTTACTTCTTAGAATTAGTTATACTTATAAGTATTACTCTCTAACTTACTTACCTTAATTACTTATATATTACTCTATTATTATATACTTCATATTCTAGTTTATTTATTACTTTTAGGGAGTAGTTTATTATAAGGTAAATAAGTAAATAATAAATCGAATTATTAGAGTTATCTAATTAAGAGAAAGAAGTGAAATATAGATACTACTAGGACTAGATAAGAGAATAGACTTAATAGAGAAGTTAGTAGTAGCTCGTTATTATATTAAGGAATTAGAAGTAGAGTGTAATATATAGAGGGTTATACGTGATATTTATATATATATACTATACCTCGGCTCTTAGGTAATATAGTTAGTAATTAAGAGGATTAGTGATCCTATTATATTATAAGAATACTACTAATTAGTAAGCTAGCTATATACTTATTAATTACTAGATTATATATATATTATTAAGGGCTCTTATTTATAAGAGCCTTTCCTAGACCTCTAAGGAGGGACAGAGATTAGTTCTATATTAAATTTAATACTAGTGCTTTTTATACTTATACTCTAATTTAAACTATTACCTTATTACCTACTATTAAATACCTCATATAGAGGTATAATAAAGAAAGGATCTAGAAGAGCTTAAAGCTTAGATTTATTACTTTTAGAATACTCGAGTATTTATTAGAGTAATAGTAATTAAATAAGAACTTATTATATAATTAGTAGTACCTTTCTCTTATAGAGTACTAAAAACCCGGGAATTATTTACTTATAAGAGAAAGAGTATTAAAGAGGCTTAAGACTTTTTCTATTAAGTAAAGCTAAAATAATATAAAGATAGCGGGATTATATAAGCTATAAATATAGTAAAAGTTATATATTATATCTCTTATTTTAAGGGTATTACTAGAGATATTTAGAAATATAAGGAGTAAATAATAGGTATTAGTACTACGAATTAAGGGGACTTTATAGAGTTTATAAAAAATTCTTTTATAAATCCAGAGAACTATAATATAAATATTATTACTTAATATAAGGATATGAAATAATAATTGAATTAGAGTATTTAGAAATTTGTGTCTTATTTAGGTAATTCATTAGACTATTTAGGATATATGAGTATATTATAATAGAGGAATAATTTACTTAGTAGTTTAAGACTAGAGATATAAGAAGAGATTAATAGATAAACAAATATTCTAAAGAATTAAGAAAAGCTTATAGCTATAGCTATAAGAATTAAGAATTATATAAATCTATTTAATCTCTAGTAAGAATATACTAAGAAAGTAATAAGATAATAAAAAAATAGAAGTAAGGGAAAAGAAAAAAGAAATTATTAAGAGAAGAGAAAAGGAGTAAATCTCTTCTTTAAGATTTATAACTATAAGAGAGTAAAAGTATAATAATAGAATCTAATACTATTCTTACTTTAAGGTCTAAGAAACTTAATATAACTTACTTCACTTACTAGAAAGAAGACTATAATATTACTACTTATTCTAATAAAGTAAAACCTACTTATTATAACTATAATAAGTCAAGTTATAAGTTATATAAATGTCCTAAGCTAAGGAAACCAAGAAATAAATATACTTTATAATAGTTATACTTATTTATACTATAAAGAAGGAGCTCTTAGAAACGAGGATAATAATTAAAGCTATTATTAAGATAAGGAAGAAGAGATATTAGTAAATTCAAGTATAGAAGTAAACTATATAAAGAGAAAGTTAACTCTAGAAATAGGTATTATATTAATATTAGATATAACTCCTTTAATATTACTAGAGAGGAATAGGATTATTTATATAAGAATTATATCTTTAGGTTTACTATTTAGGATATAATAAGTAACTAAAAAGAAACTAATATATTTTTTATATTATATGATTTTGAATTAAATAATATTAATTTAATACTAGAGTTCCTATAGTTATATTTAGTAGACTCTCTAATTTCCTTTAAAGATATAATATAGAGATATTAGATTTAATTAATGAAGATTAAGGTTCTAAATACTAAAAAGTTTATAAAGACTATAAAGTATAAGGTATATATTTTCTTATTAATTACTTATCTTATAATAAATAACTAATGAGTTACTATTATTATTACCTAGAAAGTAGTTATACCTCTAGAGAAGTATTATAAGTATTTGATTACACTTTATAGAATGTCACGTGCTGTGTTATGTGCGCGGCTCATCCTATAGACTAGACCTAATTAGATATAGTAAGAGTTAAGAGTATAGTTTAACTTCTTAAACTATACTCCTTACTAGTATATTAAAGGATTATTCAAGTTATTCAAGTTATTCATGAATAATTCATGAATAACTTGAGTAAAATATGAGTAATGTATATCTTAAAAAACTTGAGTAAAATAGAATAATTATTCATGAATAACTTGAATAAGCATGAATAATCACGTGAAAGTCACATGAAAGTCACATGACTATAGTAAATCATTATATATTTAAATAAATAAAAAACAACTAAGGGTACCTATTAAGTAGCCTTATATAAGCTAAGTTAGAACTAATATAAGGCTACTTAAATACTAATTTTCTATAATAATAAACTAATTATCCTCTTTAGAATCTCGCTGTTTCCCCTTTTCCTCTTCTTCTTTAACCTCTTCTAATTCATCTTTAAATAACCCCCAGCTTTTTAAATAGGATATTAACTCAAAAGTACTCTTATTAAGTCTATTACGTAGTTTAGACATAATAAGGGCACCTTGAGAGAGAAACCTCTCACTAGCTACTAAGGAAGCTAGAATTCCTAAATATTTCCTAGCTATTAAAGCTAAAACAGGGAATCTAGCGGCATTAGACTTCTAATAGTCTAAGGGCTTAGTCTATATATATATATTAGTACTAATATATTAAAAAATATTAAGGAAATATCGGGGACTATTTAATAGAATTTAAGTGAATTCTACTTACTTTTCTATCTTCTCTCTTCTCCTCTAAATAAGTTACTAATTCGTCCTCTATTTTAGAGGTAGAATTAGTAATATATATATCCGAGTCATCGGAATCGGAATCGGAATCGGCTATACTAATATCCGAGGTACTAGATCTAGCTTGAGATATATTATAATCGTATTTATATCTAAGTTCAAAAATTAGTTATTAATTTATTAAAAACTAATAAATGGAATTACTTACACGTTATAATTAGTCTTTAATCTATTATATATATCCGAGGATATACCGCTAGATAACCTAATACTAGTTAATCCTTCTTATTTAATTCGAGGATTAAGATAAGAGCTAAGTATAAAGCTTTACTT
>JAJTUS010000465.1:0-14384 GCA_021399465.1 Hyaloscypha sp. PMI_1271
ATATTTACTTACTAATACCTTATTATTTAAATATACTTTTATAGATTATTATATACTACGTTACGTATATAGCTTATCCCGTAGACTAGACCTAATTAGGTATAGTAGAGGTTTGGGAGTATAATTTAGTAGCTTAACCTCCTAAACTAAACTCCTTAACTTATATAATATACTACTTTACTAATAATAAATGCAATGAGTATTCCACGACTACACGTAATAGTACTTAGCGTTTCTAGTAAACCGATACTAATTAGTTAGTACTTATAGATTAGAGGTAGATTTAATAGAAAGCCTTGAAGTATTCGGTAGCCGAGGGCGATCTAATCTATTCTTATATTAAAGGGGGAAACTACTTATTAACTCCTTGAAGTATTTAGTAGCTAAGGGAGAATAATATCTAGCTTTTACTAACGGAAATAGCTATTTACTTAGCTATTTTTAGTTAGTAGAGACTACTCTTTTACCTCTTTTACCTCTATTTTAATCGCTTTTTGACCCTAGAGCGAGAACCTCAAAAACGCTATTTATAGGATTAAATATACCTATAAACTACTATAGCAACTACCCGTCTACTTACAATAATCCCTCGTACTAGGAACTAGTCGAAAATACCTTAATTACGAACCTCTAAACCTCTAATACCTTCCCCCCGAACCTTAGAACCTCCTATAAAACCACCTCTATAGTACTAAGACCACGAACTTGGAAACTATCTATTCCACTTATATATTACTATAATACTAGGAGAACCTCCGGAATACGTACGAATACTATATATATATACCTGAAAAATACCTTAATTCCGACTTTAAATCTCCTAAAACCTCGATTTTCCTATAATTTTCTACCGATTTTTATACCCAATTACTTTAATTTCCTATATATATACTTCTCTATTATAGACGTGTATTTGCTATAAACACGATACTTTAATACTAAACCTTCGAACCAAATAACCTCTTTTATAGTTATTTTTAGCTCTTTAGCTCTTTTCCTACTTTAAACTATATATATATATATACTAAGAAAATAGAAACGAATAAAGTAAAGGTAAGAATTAGGAAATAAGAGAATAGAATTAATATAAGTAAGGCGACGAAGGAGGATCTCTATAATTATTATAAAGCTAAAATATACTACTATATTATAAATTAATAAAGCGATAAGAACTTATAGGATCTTGTCGGTTCACTAGTAACGCGTAGCACTGTCACGTAGTCGTGGAATACTAATTGCGTTAGTTAGTGAAGTGGTTATTTTCTGTAAGTAGGGATCGCAGTATCGAGGTTCTGATATACGATCCCTAAATACGCTAAGCCTAATTAGTGCTAGTGTCTGGCATGTCCCGTTTCCCGCATATCCCATATCCTATGTCCCATGTCCCATGTCCTATGTCCTATATACAGGAAGCGAGGTCATGTGATAAGATCACATGACCTCCGGGAAACCATACCAACACTGGCAACTACTTGAAAAACGCGAAAAACCGACGCAAAAGTACTAAAAACATACGAAAAACAGTGTCCCCTATTCGTATACAGATTTCCTAATCCGGCCTAGTACTAGACTATCCCTAAACGCTTAATATATATGTCCCTATCGATATCTCTATCCCATATACCTATTTCCCTCCGAATATATCCATTTCCTACCTATATACCCCTCTATTTACCTTATCCGCGTTTAACCCATTCCTCTACGTCCAATTATATAGTATTCATATTAAGTAGGTATTTGAGGGCATTCATAGGCTTCAATTTTATTATTGAATTAGCCGGGTTCGACTCTCCCTTAATCCACTTAACCTCCGTAATCTCTCGTTATTCGTAAGCCTAGTAGAGGCATATTACGTCGATTATGAGTCGCTTTTCTCGTATAGTTCCTAGCTTAACTAGGTATTCGTAAAGGGACTTAGAATTAGTATAGACGACTAGCGGGACTTCGATTTCAAGGGCTTTATTAATTATAGACTTGACTAAACCGCCTATATTAAAGCTATGAGCTATACTATAAAGTTTAGAGGCTAGAACGCTTCTAGTAACTCTCTTGTACTTCGTAGAGGACTAGTGGATCGTATTAGTATATCCTAAGCTATCCGCTAGGACTAGAACATATCTAATCTAAGAAGAGAGGTCCCGATTACCTACGAAGGAGGTGTCTATAAAGATGATTAGGCGTAGGGACTCCTTATCTAGCTTCACGAAACGTAGTCCTCTGGTAGCATTTTCGATTTACTATTAAATACGCTTATTGAGGGCTTTAATATCAGTTTCCGTAGGTTTAATAGCTTAAGCGGCTACTAAGTAGTCGTACGAAGCCTCCGGTTAGTAGGTTAATACGATATATGCTCCTCAAGCTCACTAGGTGATGTATTATTCCTTAATTATGAGGTTTCGACGTATAATACCCCTACTACTAGTTATAGTCGTGTTCTTAACTATTACCGGGTAGAGGTTACTACACTAGCGTTCCTGCGTAAGGGTAATACTAGTGGAATTAGTACGAATAATACCTCTATTAAACTTGAGGTCGTGGTTAGTCGTAAGGTATTCACGCTCCTTAGCCAGGAAATTAGCCTCCTAGAGCTTTAGATACTCTACCTCAGCGAAGTCGTCGTCTCCTATGAATAGAGTATCGTTAGTTTAAAGGCCGACGATACTAAAGGGGTAGTTGCTATAGAGTAAGCACGGGTCGTAAGTCGACTATTCTATAGCTAGCTTATTTAGGTAGTGAGAATAGTAAGTCTTGAACTAGTAGTTTCCGGCTTCTAGTACTCTATAGAGTAGTTTTATAACCTTTAATACCGAACTAGCCTCTAGATTTAGTTAATTAGTAAGCTCAAGAAGTGAATTAATATAGAAGTCGCGATTTAGTAAGGTTAATAATTAAATATAGGCTTATAATATGTCCCGCAAGTATAGTCCTATAGTTCCCATAGTTATAGCGGTAATATAGAGGATAACTCTCTAGCTAATTTATTAGATAGTTAGTAATTATGTTAATACTATATATTTCTTACTATTATTATAGGCCTAAATAACTAGTCTTAACTTCTTGAGCTCTCTATCTGTCCCCTTATTCTTGATCTCGTCGACAAAGCGAGAGTTGAAGATATATACCTCCTATAGTACCTAAGATCTAGGAATAACCTCAAATACGCCCTTTTCTAGGAGGCTAGTGACTTTAGTTTAACGGGAATCCTTATATAGGTCGTCGTCCTATAAGAATACCGTTATATTAGGGTTCTTACGGGGTCTACTTCTATTACGCTTTAGTGGAATAGGTAGTATAGTAGGAGGAATCATGCCCGTATTACCTTCGCCTTCGCTATAGTATTTAGGATCGTCCTTAGGACCCTTAGAACTAGCCTTAATATCCCCTATATAGAACGGCTTTACGGAGGTTAAGCGGAAGGTAGTATTACCACGTAGTAAAGCTAGTACATACGACTCCCCTTCTATTACCACTAGCTTATATAGTCCCTACTAACTACCTAGTTAACCTGTATTCCCCTCGCGCTATACTAAGACATTCGAATTAAGTATAAGCTCGTGGATATCGCTCATAGAGGGGCTATTACGTGCATTTAGTACGTCTTCGACTTGGTACTTAGCTTATAGCTTCTAAATCTCTGCTATCGCCTTCTTTAGGGCCATCGCACGTTAGGAGATAGTAGGTACGGGAGTATCGTATTCGCTTAATCGAGGTAGTACGCTATAGACTAGGAGGGTAGGAATAATCCTACTAATTCCTACGGTATTATTGAGAGCCTTAAAGGCTATCTATAAGGCTATCTCCTTACTAATTCCCTTAATTTCGGCTACGATAATTAAGTAGGCACATTGAACTAGCCCATAGTAGCGTTCGATGATTCCTATAGAGTTATGAGCTTCTATAGGGACAATTTTCACCTTTATTCCTATTATATTTGTAAGCTAAGCGAACTCCTTACTAGTGAACTACTTTCTAGTGTCTACTATAATCTAATTAGGAGGGCCTAAATAGGTATTAATCTATATATCTTTAGGGCGTCCCAGGTATATATAGTACTAATATTCTAGAGCTAATAGCCCCCGTGATACCTAGTACCCTCGTTAACGATATAGAGAATAGGCTTCCCGAGGATATAGAATATATCGATGATAATCGAGAGGTTAAAGCTAACGTCGTCTCTTAGGTTAAACTTGAATTAACTAGGTAATTTACTATTCTTCTAGTATTACTCACAGTATTTCGTAAGGTATTCTAAGGCTTCTATATCGACTTCGTAGCTAGCTCGCTCTAGTAAGTTCTAGAGCTTACTAACTAATGGATAGCCGAATTAGTAATAGAGATATCGTAATTTAGTCTCTATAAGGAAGCATGGATTATAGGTAAAGGATTCGGAAATAAGGCTTTATAACGTATTATTCTAAAGCAGAAAAGAGTGACTAAAACGTCATATGATAGGTATGTGACGTCCGGTAGAAGTGACGATATAATTAGTGAGATTATTGAAGTAGACTTGTAGCTTGTCTATATTGTCTAAGCTAAGTAGGAATAGAGTCTTTAAGAGTATAATATAGAATTATACTTACCTAATTAGTGTTTCTATAACTATAGAACTAATAGAAGTAGAAGAGCCTATACTAAAGTAGACTATAACTTAACCTTTAGTACTCTCGTTAAGCGCGACACTATTATTAGTTCGCTATAGAGCTTAGAATTAATCGAGACTAGTAGTTGAGTATTTGGAGGCTCCGGTATCAATTACGATTCCGTAAAAGCGTTAACTACCGTATCTAGACATACCTCCTACTATAAAGGTCTAGGTATCCTCTACGGTAGTTCTTTAGGTTCTATGGTATAGTTCTCACCTATTAACTAGTATATAAAGGAAAGAGAGGTAAGTTCATCTATAAGGCTATTAGCTATAGTTATTAGTACTTTAGGGGTTCGTACGTCAAGAGCTTAATCGTTAGGTGGTTATATGTCCGAAGCGGCTAGGAGACTCTCGATAGAAGTAAAGAAGGAATCTGAGTATTAGTACTCATCCTCTGCTTCTACTTCGTCTATATCGTCGATCGTATCTATTAAGAGAGCCTCAAAATCATTACCTAGATTATCCTTAGTATTCTAATATATCTCCTATTCGCCCTCTATATAGGCTATATATTAGAGGTAGGAATAACTAAAGTCTCAATTAAAGTTTTGGGAGTTCGGGGCCTTGAACCAATAGAGGTTTCTAGCTCTAAATCGAGCCTTTTCTTCCTATTATTCTTCTAGTGAATGCTTCTAGGAGCGATAATCTAGTTTCTTATATATAAAGCACGACTTCGGGGCATTCGAATCGCTATTACTATAGTGGGGCTTATAGGAATTCAAGTAGCTATTATAGTAATCATTACGATTTCCGTTTCTGCGACTACGACTATAGTCGTTTCGATAGTTTCCGAACTAACGGTTATTTGAATAGAATCGTCGATTAGTAAAGAAGGTAGATTCGCTATTAATCTATTATTACTCCTTCTCGTATATAGTGATAGAGGACTATAGCTTATAGATAAGCTAGCCGAGATCTATAGGAGGGTCTGAAACTACGTATTAGTATACTAGAGAGCCTTAATAAGCGGTGACGATCTTATTATAGAGGAATTCAGTACTTCATAAAGCGGGTATAAGTCTATACTATAACTAGTATAAGTCATTAATTAGGATCTAAATAACCTTAAACGTTAATTTTTCAGGGTATTTAGCTATTATAGAGTTCAAGTTAGTAGCGTTCTATTTATCTAGATTTCGTCGTTAATATTCGGGACCTTCGAAGAAGTTACGAATATTCGTATAGGCTACTTCATAGGTTCATTGAGATAGCTAGTTATTATAAAAGTAGTCTTATACTAGACCCTTTAGTATAGTAGGGAAAGCTCTTATAAGTACCTCCTATAGAAGATCTATACGTCGATAGATATTAAGGAAGATAGTGAGTTTATAGTTAAAACTACTATTAGTTCCGTTATACTTCTATTCTTTAGTATAGATTCTGGCGACTTCCCTAATTAGCTTTCCGGCTAAGCTTAACTAGGCGCTATTCGGAGGTAGTATAAGCGGTAGAAGTAGTAGTGGGAGTAGTAGAGGAGGTTAGTCGATGTTCTATATACCTTGTTCCAGTAGTAGTAGAGGTTAAGGTTAAGGTTTAGGTTAAGGTTAAGGTAGTAGAGGTAGTAGTTAAGGGGTATACGCGACGATTAGTTTAATACGTTAATTTCTTATAATACCGTTCTTAAGGGATATATATAACGAGGTTATAGGGCCTACTTCAAGGTCTTATTAATAGGAGATAATATTATCTATAGTCTATATATATTATTCTTCCTCCTAAATCATATTAACTAGAGACTATATAATAGTAAAGTAACCTTGGTTTTGTTAAATATAAACGCTACTATATTATAGAATAGCTCGTAGTTAATATAGATTACGTTAATCTAGTAATCTAAACGTGTCGATATTAAAGTTAATAAAGTCTCCCTTATATAGCTCCTAGAGGTCTTTATTAGTTAACTTTTCTACCTTATACTAGAATAATCTAGTATTGAGGTAGTCTAGAATATCCTTCTTATCGGAGTTTTCTAAGTTAATACTATCCTTCTACTTCTCTATCTACTCGTATCTATCCTATTAGTTCGCTATCCCGAACTTCTAGGGCCAAGCCCTTCTTAGTATATATGTGTGGTTCGTAGTAAGAGGGGTTCGAAGGTAATTCGTGAAGAAGTATTAGTTTTATTAGTTATAGAGTTATCGAGGTTCGTAAATATTTCGTCCGCGACAGGAAATTTAGGGTATGAAATATCAAGGTTTCTAGAAGGTTTCTAAAGCTCAAAGGGGCTTAACTTAATAGTAATGTCGAAGAAGGAGCTAAAAAACCTATAGGGCTTTAGGGGCGTACGTTCCCGGAGGAGGGGCTATAGTGGTATATAAGTGGAAAGTTGGTTGCTAAGAAAGTGGTCTTAGTACCGAACGAAGTTGGTATTAAAGGATAATAGGGTCAAATAGGCTAAATAGATAATCAAATAGCTAACCGCTTATTGATTAGCAAGAGCTAGCTGTCTTCTCCCTTAGGCCACCGGATACTTTAAATCGTGGAGTTAATAGGTAGTTCCCCCTCGACGTAGACTAGATCGATTTTGCTAAGGGCTACCGGATGCCTCATTTAGTGTAACCTTCTATTCTCTGATCTATATATATAAACAGATAAATCCTGAGATTCTTCTAATCTAAATATAGACTAATTAGTGTCGGTTCACTAGTAACGCGTAGTACCGTTACGTAGTCGTGGAATACTAATTACGTTAGTTGGTAAAGTGGTTATTTTCTGTAAGTAGGGATCGCAGTATCAAGGTTCTAATATGTGATCCCTAAATACGCTAAGCCTAATTAGTGCTAGTGTCTAGCATGTCCCGTTTCCCGTATATCTCATGTCCTATGTCCCATGTCCCATGTCCTATGTCCTATATGCAGGAAGCGAGGTCATGTGACAAGATCACATGACCTCCGGGAAACCATACTAACAGATCTATTCTAGGAGGACTTTAGGGACTTCGATACTATAGCCTTTAGTTAAATAAACCACACCGAACTATATGTCCTATAAGCTTACTTATAGTATAGAGGAGTTTATATTAAATAGAACTACTAGAGACTCTTAATTATATAGTCCTTAGTTAATGTTATTAAGGAGAGAATAAAAAGCGAATAGAATAATACTAATATTAATTAGGTGAGCGGAATTTAAATAGATTTATTAAAGGGACTAATTACTTCGGCTTATATTATAGTTAGAAAAATAGAGACTACTATATCGACGAACTAGTCGAGTTAAGACATACCTCTTATAACTCCTTTAGGGACCCCTATACCCCCTTAATTACCTCGATAACCCTCCTTACCTTAAGAGCGATATATATTAGCCCTAGAACTACTATAACCTCTACTAATACTACTAGTTACCTCCCTATTAGCTAGTAGAGTAATACTAATTAGGGAAATCACTAGAATCTATATAAATAAATAGAAGTAAGATAATAGGAATAGTAGCTTTAATTAGAAACTCACTATTTTCTATAATATCTATAAACGTATAGAGCTTCTAAAAGAGGCTATTATAAAGGCTTTTCCTACTATACTTAAGGGATTAGTACTAGACTACTTCTATAATAATTATATATCTAAGGAATTATTTAATTACGTCTCTATATACCTTTATAGCTTCTTTAAAGGGCCTAGATATTAACGACGAAACCTAGATTAATAGAACACGATTATATAGTCTTTAATATTAGAGAAATATACGAGAAAATCGACCTTTAAGATTATTTAGTTAATAATTAATGAATTATATAAACTATAATATAGCTTTATACTTACCTTATAAATAACTAAGTTTCTCTATAATAAAATTATTATTACTTATTAAGACTCCGAAGCTTATAAATACGCTATTTTAGACTTTCTAGTAGCCCTTAGTAAGCTTCTCTATAAGCTATAGTCCTTAATTATAGCCTTTGAGAAGCTTAATCTAAATAATATAAATACCTTCTTTACTAATTAATAATATTACTTAAATAACTACTTAGATAACTACTAGTTCGGAAATCGTTAATATTATACTAACTATATAAACTCCTATAAGTCCCGCGATTGAGATAATAGCTATATAAACCCCTTAAAGTCGTGCTTTATATACGGGAAATTAGACTATTAATCCTAGAAATACTTGGATAAGGAGCGACGGGATAAGAAAGCTCGATTTAGGGCTAGAAACCTCTATAGGTTTAGAGCTCTAGACTCCCTAGGCTTTAAGAGGAAGTTAATAAGGGTATATTTATATTACGTAGTATCTATTAAAGGTAAAAGGGGAGATAAATAGGATAATAGGAGTAGAGAGGACGAATTAAGTAGTGCTTTTAATACTTTACTAGTAGATATAGAGGACCCTAAGGAATAGGATTCCTACTTTACCTTAGTTAAAACTCTCTTTATTACTCCTAATTTATAACCTCCTAAGCTATTAAATACAGCTAGTGACCTCGTAAATAACCTTATAAACTGCTCTTATACTCACTTATTAATAAGAGAGAACTATACTACGGAATCTAGTAAACTACTTATAGAGGACACTTAAACCTTTATAGTAAGAGGTATATCTAGGTATAACACTAACTACTTTTACGGAATTGTAATAAATACTAGAGCTACTAAATACTTAACTACTAGTTTCGATTAATTCTAAGCTTTATAATAAATAAATAATAGTATCGAGCTTAATAGATTTACTAAAGGGAGTATTAAAGTCAAGTTCAGAATTAGTATATCGTCTTCCTTAGGATCTACGATTATAGATATACTAATTAGGCTTATATAATTCTATATTATATCCTCGAAGACTCTATTTTTACTAAGCCTAGTAGATATAGACGAACTAAAGGTCTATTTTAATAACCTCTGAAATTAATAAATTATATTTACTAGGAAGTATATACTAGTAATATAATGTTTCGGTTATTTCTTCTTACTATAAGATACCTCCCTAAAGACCTTTATATTAGAATCCTTTACTTCTAACCCTTATTTCCTTATAGAACTTGAATTATAATAATTATACTATTAATTCAGTTATTTATTAATCGAGAAACTATGAAACGTCCTAGAATAAGTAAGCTATGAAGTTAATAAATAAGCCCTCGAATACCTTATAAGATACTATAAATAGTACTAATTATATAGTAAATTACCCGGTTAATTCAAGTTTAACTTAAGGGACGACATTAGCTTTAATTACTCTATTATTATCGATATTTTCTATATATATAAGAAGCTTATACTATATATCGTCGATAAGGGAATATAGTATTAAGTAGGACACTAGCTATAGAGCCTTAGTACTAGATTAATACTTATTTAGGTCCTCCTAATTAGATTACTATAGATACTAAGAAGTAGTTTACTAGTAAAGAGTTTATATAGCTTATGAATTTAATAGAAACTAAGATTAAAATCATCCTTATAGAAGTCTACTATTTAGTTAGAATCATTAAATAGTACTATAATATAATTCAACGAGCTTATAAGATTATTATAGCCGAAATTAAGGGAATTAATAAAGACGTAGTATTATAGAGAGTCTTTAAAGCAATTAATAATACTATAGGACTAGACGGAATCATCCCTATACTCCTAGTTTATAGTACTTTACCTCGAATAAGCGAATATAATCCTTTATCCCCTTTAGTTATATAGTAATTAAATGCCCTAAGAAAAGCGATAGAGGAGATAAAGAGCTTATGAGCTAGTCACGAAGTTATAAGAGTCTTAAACATATATAATAGATCCTTTATAACTAGTATATATGAACTCCTATTAAATTTAGAAGTCTTAGTATAGCGCGAAGGGAATACTAGTTAACTAAGGTAGTAAGAAGAGCTATATAAGCTAGTATCTATAGAGGATGAGTCGTGGGTACTAGCTTTACTACGAGGTAATACCTCCTTCTATTTAACCTCTATAAAGCTATTCCTATAGGGAGATAAAAGCCTTAATCTTAATAATTCTAGCCTTAATTCCGAATATAATAATAGTAATAGCTAAGGTAAAGTAAGTATAATTCCTCTTATTATTCCTCTAAAATACGGAAGGGGATAATCTCGTAAAATACTACTTAAAGTTATAGTATTCCTATAAGATAATAAAATCGAAGTAGAGGAGATAAGAGATATATACTTATTAAATAACGCTTAGTATAAGGACTCTTATTAAGCTAAAATCGAAGGACTCCTAGAAAAGGGAGTCTTTATAATTACTTTATACTTAGAGGTCCTAGAAGGAATATATATCTTTAACCCTAGGTTTATTAATGAGATTAAGAATAAGGGTATTAATAAAGAGCTTCGAAAATTAAGACTTGTTATTTAAGTATATAATAATTAGGAGAAGTATACTATATTAACTTAATTATTAACTATTTAATGTATTAGCTAAAGAATTATCCTTAGTATTACTACTATAACGATTAAAACTATAGGGCTTTACTTACGAGATATCTCATAAGTATATATTTAATTAACGACTCTCCTAAATCGCGATTTTTATATAAAACTACTATAAGAACTCGCTAAATACCTACGCCTATAAGACGATTTAGTCCTAAAGGTTATAAAACTACTATATAGTATACTAGAAGCTAGAAACTACTAGTTTAAGACTTACTACTCTTACTATATTAATGAGCTTACTATAGAATAGTTAACTTATAATCTATGCCTCTTATATAGTAAGTAACTATTTAGTATAGTAAGTCTATAAACTAATAATACTCTAATTATTAGTAATAATGATTTCCTGGAATTAGAGTAATTAAAGCTTAAGGAAGTATAATTCTTAGCTAAGGAGTAGGAATAACTCACTTTTAATCACGATCTAAAGTTTAATAGAGGTATTATATATACTAAAACTACTAAAACCTCTAAAAACACTACGACTATAGAGCCTTAGATCACTAGAATTACCCTTATATAAGAATACTAGTATAGTAACCTTAAGACTATATTAACTAAGAACTTTACTATAATAAGTAATAGAGGTGCTATATATATAAACCTTATAATTAAGGAGTAATATATAACTTAGCGAGCCTAAGGAGCCTATATTACATTAGTCTATTAACCTAAAGCCTCCTATAACCTTGTAATAATCGCTTAGGCTATTGAACTTATAGAAAACGAGATTAGTTCACTTAATAAGCGCCTCTAGTAGTAAGTTGAGAATACTACTAGGGGACTATAATTCATAAAACTAGATAAAGAAACCCTTCACTTAATCGTATTAACTAATTCGTCTTTTATAAATAATAGAGATTTATCCTTATAAATAAGCTATATTCTAGCCTTAGCTAATATTACTTAGAACGCGAATATTATCTACTAGTCGTCTATAAAGTATAAGAGAATTACCTGAAGTATACTAGCCTCTAAGCTATATAGTATAGTATATAGCTTTACTATAGGCACTATAGTTAAATTAATAATTAATAGAGCTCTAGAAATCGATTTGCTGCTAGTTGTCTATATAGACTCGAAATCCTTATATAAATACCTTATAAGGCTCGGAACTATGTAGGAGAAGCGACTTATAATTAATGTAATATACCTCTACTAGGTGTACGAATAACAGGAGATCGTAGAGGTTAAGTGAATTAAGGGAGAATCGAATCTTATTAACTCTATAACGAAATTAAAGCCTATAAACGCTCTTAAGCACCTAATTAATACGAATACTATATAACTAGACGTAGAGGAGTAGGTTAAATACGAATAAGGTAATATATAGAGTAGAGGAGAGTAAGAGAGGGGTATATTAGTAAGAGAATAGTATATAGAAGCGGGGATATTAATGAGAGAGTATTATGTGGATATACGGTATAGTTAGAGAGCATGGGACTGTGATAGGGATTAATCGCAAGAGATATATATAATGGGCTTCCACAGTATGGGATCACAGCGTACGAGTGAAGCGTGGAATTAAGGAGTGAAGGTTGGTTGATTTCTAAGAATAAGGAAGGAAAGCGGGGTAATATATGGAAACTAATCGTCCATAGTCACATGACCGCACGTGACCACAGGGGAGAAATCCCCACCACAGGACTAGGCCTAATTAGGAAACTAGTATGCGTTTAATAAGAAACTACATTTTTTAATGCTTTTAGAGAGCTTTTAGTATTTAAATACACTTTTATAGATTATTACGTACCGCGTTATATACGTGGCCTATCTTATAGACTAGACCTAATTAGGTATAGTAGAGGTTCGGGAGTATAGTTTAGTAGCTTAACCTCCTAAATTAAACTCCTTAACTTATATAATATACTACTTCACTAATAATAAACGTAACGAGTATTCTATAACTATATGTAATAGTACTTAGTATTTCTAGTGAACTAATACTTATAATTATTAATTAATAAGATTCGAGGATTTATTTATAATTAGGTATATTATATTATATTATAATATTAATATACTATAAAATATAATATTAGGGATAATATATTATTAAGCTAATAGTATTTATTAGGGCTTATTATTTATTAGGTAATGAAATCTATAATAAGTCGAGACCTAATTAATATACTTAGCTAGAAGCCTCACTTAAGTTATATAATCTTAGATATATTTATAGTTATATAATATACCTCTTTTAGTTAATAGAGTAACTATACGTTACTTAGGGAGCTCGGATATCTTAAGGACGCGGTTCTTATCTTTACTTCCTTTTCTCTTTTCTTTTCTCCTTAGAGAATTCTATTTAGTTAATTAAACTACTAGTCTTCTTTATATAAAAGCCTAGCCTATAATATTAGAATTCTCTCTCTCTTATCTTTACTAACTAGAGATTACATATATACGAAGCTAGAAGTAAAGAGAGCCTAAACCTATATATAGATAATAAAGCCTAGAGTAGATAAAACTAAAAGTAGACTTTATTCGAAACTACTTATAAAACTAATATATTAGTAAGTCTTTAGAGTATATAAAAGCTAATAGTAAGGAGATCCCGAAACTATATATAGAAGCTAGAGTACTAGTATACTAGTTAATACTAGAGGTCGTGAGTTTTCCTAAGCTAGGCTTAAGAAGAGAAACTTACTAGACTCCTCTATTATATAAAGAAATAGGAGCGAAACTCCTAGTAATTAGTTAAATAAATAAATAACTATATGAAGCTAAGATAATAGACAAAGCGCCCTAATAGCTATAAGAAGCCTTTATAGTATAGTCCTAATAACTATTAGAGCTAGTAGTGTAATAAGTAAACTTAATAGTGAACCTAGCTATATAAATTAATTTAATTAACGAATATATAATAATACTAAACTTCTCTTAAATATAAATACTCCCTTTACTCTATATACCTCCTTAGCCCCTTACTATAAAACAACTAAAGGCCTACCTCCTAAACCCTAATAAGTTTAATAGGGATAACTTAACTTATTACCCCTAGTTCAAAGGACTCTTAAGGGCGAAGCTAGAAATTAATAATAAAGTAATTAGGGGAGAAAAGGAGAAAGCCTAATATAGATTTAGATACTTATCTAGAGAAGTAGTAAGTAGGATATACCCTTAGCTAAGATATATATAGAAGGAAAGAGAGTTTATAGTCGAAGGGCTATTTAAATAAATAGATCTAGCTTTCCGGGACTTATAAAAGTAGTAAAAAGCCTTAGGAGAATTAAATTAGGTCTAGTAGAGGTTAATTCCCCTAAGCGAGTTCTTAAGCGATTTTAACTACTTAATCCTAGAAGTAGAAGGATAAGGCTAATAAGATAAGATTAAGAAAGGGTATCTTAA
>JAJTUS010000466.1:0-14374 GCA_021399465.1 Hyaloscypha sp. PMI_1271
ATTAATTAATTCTATAAAAGTATTAACTACTATATCTAGATATACCTCTTATTATAAAGGTCTAGGTATCCTCTATAAGTAATTCTTTAGGTTCTATAGTATAGTTCTCACCTATTAACTAGTATATAAAGGAAAGAGAGGTAAGTTTATCTATAAGGCTATTAGCTATAGTTATTAGTACTTTAGGAGCTTATATATCAAGAATTTAATTATTAGGTAATTATACGTCTAAAGTAGCTAAGAGACTCTTAATAGAAGTAAAGAAGAAATCTAAGTATTAGTATTCGTCCTCTACTTCTACTTCGTTTATATCGTCGATTATATCTATTAAAAGAGCCTCAAAATCATTACCTAGATTATCCTTACTATTCTAGTATATCTCTTATTCGCCTTTTATATAAGCTATATATTATAGGTATAAGTGGCTAAACTCCTTATTAAAGTTTCAGGAGTTTAGGGCCTTAAACTAATAGAGGTTTCTAGCTTTAAATCAAGCTTTCTCGTCTTATTATTCCTCTAGTAAATACTTCTAGGAGCAGTAATCTAGTCTCTTATATATAAAGCACGACTTCGGGGCATTCGGATCACTATTACTATAGCGGGGCTTATAGGGAGTCAAGTAGCTATTATAGTAGTTATTATAATTTCTGTAGTTATTATAATTTCCGCTTCTATAACTATAACTATAGTTATTTCAACGGTTTCTAAACTAATAGTTATTTAAATAGAATCATTAATTAGTAAAGAAAGTAGATTTACTATTAATCTATTATTACTCCTTCTTATATATAGTAATAGAGGACTATAGCTTATAGATAAGCTAGCCGAGATCTATAGGAGGGTCTAAAACTACGTATTAGTATACTAGAGAGCTTTAGTAAATAGTAATAATCTTATTATATAGGAATTTAGTACTTTATAGGGTAGTCGTAAGTCTAAACTATAGTTAATATAGCTTATTAATTAGAATCTAAATAACCTCAAATATCGACTTTTTAGGGTACTTAGCTATCGTGGAATTCAAGTTAGTAGTGTTCTATTTATCTAGGTTTTATTATTAATATTTAGGACCTTCGAAGAAGTTACGAATATTTATATAGGCTACTTTATAGGTTTATTAAGATAAGCTATTATTATAAAAGAAGTCTTATACTAAGCCTTTTAGTATAGTAGGGAAAGCTCTCATAAGTATATCTTACGAGAGATTTATATATTAATAGATATTAAGGAAGATAGTGAGTTTATAGTCAAAACTACTATTAGTTCTATTATACTTCTAATCTTTAGTATAGATTCTAGCTACTTCTCTAATAAGCTTTATAGCTAGGATCACTTAAGGAGCTCCCGGGTTAAATAGTAATAGTAGTAGTAGTAGTAGAGGAGGTTAATCGATATTCTATATACCTTATTCTAGTAGTAGTAGAGGTTAAGGTTAAGGTTAAGGTTAAGGTAGTAGAGGTAGTAATTAAATATTTAGTATATTAGAATATCTAGCTCCTTCTAAAGTTACGAAAACCGAAGTAATAAGCCTATTCTTGAGATCTACTCTCACTAGACCGAATTATATAATATCGTCTTTATTCCATATACGCTTTATCTCCTTATTAATAATATTAAGTAAGGATTAAGCTATAGTAAGGCGGTTTATATTCTAGTTAATAGAAATACTACTATACTAAAGATAGGATTAAAGGCGCTATAATTTAGTATAGTTATATTAATTAAAGGCTAGAAGGTTAAAGCTTTTAAAGTTATCCTTAAATAGATCCTATAGGTTATTATCTATAGTTCTATCTATAGAGTACTAGTATAACTTAGTATCTAGATACTCCTAAAGATCCTCCTTTATTATAGTTACTAGGTTAATCCTATTCTCCTATTTCTTAATCTTCTCCTTTTACTTATCTTCGTCTATATTAACTCTTTAGAATATATATAGTTTCGATAAGAGAATAATTTAAAGGTAGAGTAGTTTATAGTAGGCTTATAGAAAGGTATTAGTAGTTCATAAATATCTTAGTCGCAAAAACTTCGTTTGTAATAAGTAATTTAGGGAGCGAAATATCGAGTTTTCCGGAGGTGTTCTAAAGCTTAAAGGGGCTTAACTTAATAGTAAAATCGAAGTAGGAGTAAGTCTATAGGGCTTTAGGGTTATATAGTTCCGGAGGAGGGTCTATAGTAGTATATAAGTAGAAAGTTAGTTACTAAGAAAGTAGTCTTAGTACTAAATAAGGTTATTTTTGAAGGATAGTTGAACTAGATAGTTTAGTTAAATAGTTAAAGGGCTAACCGCTTTCTAATTAGTAAGAGCTAATCTCTTCTCCTTAGGCTACCGAATACTTTACCGGAGTTAATATTAGTTCCCCTCTTCGACTAGGAGTAGATATTACTATCTTAGGCTACCAAATACTTTACTAATAGTAGGACCTTCCTCTAATCTATATATATAAATAGATAAATCCGTGGATTCTTCTGATCTAAATATAGACTAATTAGTGTCGGTTCACTAGTAACGCGTAGCACTGTTATATAGTCGTGGAATACTAATTACGTAGGTTAGTGAAGTGGTTGTTTTCTGTAAGTAGGGATCGTAGTATCGAGGTTCTGATATGCGATCCCTAAATACGCTAATCCTAATTAGTGCTAGCATGTCCCGTTTCCCGCATATCCCATGTCTCATGTCCCATGTCCTACATGCAGGAAGCGAGGTCATGTGACAAGATCACATGACCTCCGGGAAACCATACCAACAGTACCTTACTAATTTTTTTTGGGTATACAGGGTTTTTTCGGCACGCAGGGATAGATGTTAAGTCTAGTTCTCTCATCTCACCTTCTGGTTTAGTGTCTCGGTTAGCCCCTCTACTCCTCTTTTAAGTAACGAGTTTTAATCTACTTGCTATTTAGTTTCACTATACGAAAATTGCCCATATAGAGTTAATATATACAAGCTAAGAGTGCCCCTAGATATCTTGGCCTAAACACAATATTAGACTCTTTAAGCTCTTTAAGGCAGATGCTACGGGCTGTCAAGGGCTCTCCTGCACGTGATACAACATTGGTCACGTGATATCCTTTTCTCAAGTACGATATGTAGTCTGAAAGTGACAATGAAATCACCTCCAAGTATCTATGGAGAAGAGTGGGTGTGGGGTATCAAGAAAAACTCTAAATTCACGTTATGGGGCACGTGAAGAGTCCAGATTCTAGGTAACCAGAAAGCTGAGCTGAAACATGCTGTTCTGAGCTGCGCATCATTATAGGTCAGGTTTTAGGAAAAGCGCCTAAAATATTGTCCTTAAGCTATCTTAAGCTCTGCAACCACATACATCCTTCTTCGCCAACTCGACAAACTCCTCATTCCGTCTTAGATAATACGCCGATCTCAGGTTCTCAGGGTCCCGAAACTATTTTGTTCTGTTATTATCCGATTGAGCTAGCCTCTACTTTAACGACTTGCAAGGCTCAGATTCATCTTCTTTAGCAAATCAATTCCACAAAAGGCCACCTAACTGGGACTGCTGCTGACAGGCAATGGCTTGTATCTTAGCCGTGAAAGAGGGATGGAGATGTTGGCGTTTCAGAGGGAGACGTGATGGAACGGATCGAACAAGCCCTCGAGGTATAAGTAGCACAAATAGGGAACCTCAGCCTTTTCCTGAAGTGGTCGATACTCAAGGTGGGTCTGGAATATCTGGTTTGTGTTGAGAATTGTCCTGAGAATGATAACTTTCTAAGAATCTTACTATCTACGGAATTGACATTTGGTGTAGGAACAAATAACGAGAATACCACCGAAACACCTATAGCCATCTTAGAAGAAATATCTGAAACAATAATCGCATCTACCTCTGCTCCACCAGATTCATCCCTAGTTTCTTGTCATATTTGCGACGGCCAGAAACATCACGAAGAGTTCAGGACCATTCCAACTAGTGATGAATGCGTAGAGGCATGCGAACCAGTGTGTCGAGACTGCTTCTCCAGGTACATCGAGGGGCAATTCAGATACGGTTCAACTCAAGCGATTACTTGCCTTTCCTGCGATGGACAAATTGAAATGCAGCGCGTTCAGGATTTCTTGGAGACAGGAGCATATATGAACATTCTGCGGTCCTCACGCCAGTTTAGGTCATGCATTCGTGAAGGATGTTCAATGGGAAAGCTTCATCCCGAAGGAACGAAAGGCCTCATCGCGTGCAATGGCTGCGGAGAGCGAATGTGTTTCACACACGGGGAGAGTTGGCATGAAGGACAAACTTGCGAAGAGATTCAGGCGGGCAAAGTTCCCACTGACCCGCTGCTGGCGAGGTTTCTCGAAGACGGAAGAGTGAAACGATGCCCAAACCAGTCTTGTGGTTACTTGATAGAAAAGAGTGACGGCTGCATGCATATGACTTGTAAGTTTAAACTATCGGTACTGCCCTAGATTGATGCTTACTAGCCTTTTTCGTTTCCAAAAGGCAGAATGTGTAGACTTGATTTCTGCTGGATCTGCTCGAAGAGCTGGAACGCTCACGCGGTGGCTTGTGTGAGAGGTGGGATACGGTAGTGAGAGGTGGCATAGTTTCCATTGTTTAATCATAGGGTAATTCTGCGCGAGAAGGGAAGCTTAACTCGCTACCAATCGCAACAGTCAGTAATGCGTGCTTAAGGACGATAATGTCTCTTTTGTACGTGGAAAGTGCAGCCAAGTGCTTGAGGAGATGAATCAAATCATTGAATGATTATATAGACAGCTTCGATCGGTTAATTGAAAGAGTGTCTCTGTATCTGACTGTACTAAATAATTGGATCCACTTAATTCTTCACGAGATCATCATTATCTGAAAGTTTATAGGCATATTGTTCGGTATAGAGCTTTGCAATGGCTTCATATGCTTCAGGATCAGCGTAGAATAGCTTTCCCACCTCCGGAAGATATGGATCTCGCTCATTTGGAGATAACAAGAGGGCTCTGAGGCAGAGGAGTACTTCAGGAGAGATGTTAGTGTGCAACAATCAGATTGGAAAGACACGAAGATTGCCAAATTGCTTACTGTCCAAAATATGTATTGACGGGCTCCAGTATCCTTTTAGATGATCTTTGAGGCAAATATCGCCTGTATGGTGATCGAAGTTGAAGTGGTATACTCTAGTTAAAAATTTAATTTCTGGAGGTTCGAAGGGATAGGCCGAAGGGAAGTTGACAGAAAGGTAGAAGGTTCCATTTGCATAGGGTGTATTATCCTGCCATTGTTAGTTGGTAAAACAGGCGATAAATTTGCATTGAAATCGAATTGTTAACTCACCGGCCCTTTGATCGTCGCCCGACACTTGGTCTGTGTAGAAAAATGTCAATTACGTCACCAAGACTCTGGCGAGACAGTATAACTCACGAGATTGTTAGAGATAGGAACAATATTAATGCTACCTAGGGGGTCTCTATGAATTATGTTACTTTGAGTTTTGACCAAAGTGGGTGGAATTTATTACTGCTCTACAGCTTGGAGTTGTCTGGCAATCGCCTTGACACACGCTGGTGGGTAGTATGGCTCAGTGACATCTGGCCGTGTTCGTGGATCTGGGTTTGCATTTTGCCTTCCTCTTAAACTCAGTGATGGCTTGTTTGCGGGTACAGGCTTAGAAGAACTAAAGACATTAGCATCCTAACAGCTTGTTGAATAGCAAACAATTCGTACCTTTTAGGAGACTCAGGCTCCGAACCGATCTCTTCTCTTACGCCGCTGCTATCGCGCAATATGGTTGAAGAATCAGGGATCCAAGGCATGTCGTGGCAGATCGAGGAACCTTTAGGATCTTTCTTTGCGGATGCTGTAGCAGACGTGTGACTCCTTGCTCTGGTGGAGCTCTGCTCACCCTCGCTCATTTGTTCAGGTAGACCAATTTGTCGTGTAGTAGATACTTCTAATGGCAGAAGGCATCTAGATCCTGTGGTCCGCAAAATATTTGTGACGCGCGCCTCGGTCTCGCTGATTTCCCCAATCTGGTGTTGAGTGCCAGCTTCCGGGACGAGAGCCGCCAAACTATCGTTGAAGCTTCGAATTGTAGATATCAGTTCGTCGGCTAGCTTCTTATCGCGTAGTGCCCAGCGAATCTTACGGCCGATTCCAGACGATTCCTGCTGATCATCATGTCGCTTGAACCATGCCGGGGAGCGAGTGTTGTTGGTAGTAGCTATTTGCGAAGCCGTGGCGTTGAATGTGCTACTTGCAGAGTCTAATAGCGGATATCGATCAATGAGAGTCGAGGTCCGCAGAAAAGTCGTCCTCATCGAGGCAAAAACACTCATCACCGCACTCTGGACTGCCTCTCTTTGGAGTCTGGGAGGCACTCGTCCTGCAACGCCAGTGGCATTTGGAGCCCATAAACCTGCGCTTTCGCCCCAAAGAATGAAGCGGACCTTCTCGACTTTCAACAAACAAAGTATCGTCCCAAGATCTCGTTCGTGGTTAGAGCCTGCTTCGATAATGTCGAATAGCTGAAGACAGGTTGCAAAGAGACCTGCGAGGCCAGCTACACCCAGGGCTAAGCTCGCCGGATCAGCCATATCATTTGAGATGCGAGTTCGAGGTTCACAGCACGAGTTTGTGGAGACAGTGATTAAACAACCAAGAAAGCTATATTGGAGAGATTAGGTAAATGGTGAGGCTGAATGATTAGTCACGACTGCACATCGGTCATTTGGCGTTAGAATTCAGCTTGCCGAGATCCTTGGGTGGTCTTGAAATTTTGACAAGCGTGTGTAAAATCTTCATGAGCCACTAAGTGCGCTTTTCAATCCCATTTCGAGTATATTACTGCACTTCTATTAATACCTTTCTCATGTCCGCTCCCGACCTGTCCGGGAAGGGTGGTTTACTCACGTGACATATTTCTCTTAGGTAAACACGACCTCCGATCTAGGCCCATTGGCTGACGCTGCAGGCGAGCATGCTGTGCCACCAGTACGGAAGGGGGTAGTAAGAAGTCATGAACACCCCCGTAAGGCGGTGAGCTTAGCGTCCCGCTATTCTAGCACCTTCACTCTCCTCAACTCCTCAAACCTCTCAATTTATAGCTCTCCCATAGCTCCCATAGCTTCTACAACCACACGCACACGCACACGTAATGGGATACGTTCGTAAGACAGTACGTAGGGAGCACGAAACCCCTAAACGAGCGCGATTTCGGTGTCTCGTTGAGCAGGGGCTCTCGCAAGCTAAAGCTGCCCGAATCGTAAAGGTTAACCGAATAATAGCTCTTAAATGGCTTCACTAACCCTCCGATCGACGTAGCAAAGGAATACGTTTAGGCAGATCCCTTATTATCTCTGACGAGAAGGTAGAGGAGATAGTTAAGTGGATAACAGGCTACTTTGACCGGCGAGTAATGCCCTTTTAACAAATTACTGAAACCTTTATATTTAGGCTACCGATAAAACGATCTTAGCTACTTTCGCTCGTTTTGGTTACTACTACTATATGCCTAATTATAAGCCCTTCCTCTTAGACGAATATAAACGCAAGCGCTAGACCTTATAATCGTAAACTAGGACCGAATAAAAGAGTACTAGCGGAGAGGCTTTTGCTACATAATTAGGTATAATTTCAAGAGTAAGCTTATAATCCTATTAACGAAAGGAGAAGGGAAGGGGGTTTATATAAGAGAAGTATGAAAAGCAGATTCTATAGGGGCTCTTAGGAGAGATTTGCAAAGAGAAAAACGGCCGGTATACAACAGCCTACCATCAGGATTCGATGAGGCAGTTGATGAAAATTGATAGTCTCGAAGAGCATTTACGCCGTAGCCATGAAAGTATGGTCAGCCTTGCTAGCATCGCATCATCCCTAGCTGAAATCGAACGACGCCTTTCGCTGGCTCAGATATCTTCTGCTCAAAGTATACAAAGCCTGGAGGCCAAGGCACAACACACCTCTCCGCTTGAGCGGGATCAACAGGACTCTCGGCAAAATGACCAACAGCCAAAGCAAAAGTCTTTCTTGTCATTTGCCAGCTCGTCTCGGTCAATAAATCTCCTTGGCCATCCTTCGCCTGTCCCTACGTCTAAAATCACATCTGCCAATTTTGCAAATGAAGCACAACCGAACAAGAAGCATCAGGTGTTTGCTCTTGGTGCATCATCGGGTGAAGACTCACTCAGCGAGCAGACCAACTCAATAACGAACAACTTTCACTCGAAGAAGAAGCGTCAAACAAAATTTAGCTTTGGTGATTCATCTCAAGAGGACGAAAGCTCGCCGCTACCGAAGCAATGGCTCCGTCGCACTTTGGTTACAGATGAACATGGGGATGGCGTTTCCGAAACAGGAGAGCATGTGGTTAACGAGAGTTTTCCTAGCAATGGTGACGCTTCTCTGGGAGGATTTAATTGAGGATAGTGGAAATCGAAGTTTTGACGGAAAGACATTTTCTCAAGGAGTTGGCCCGAGACCGAGGCCTATCTCGCCAAAGCCCCTGATTAGTTTTATACCTCCATTCAAAACCAAGCTAGAAATAGCAACAGGCCAGCCTATTCCCGGCCCATCATCCGAGACCGACCAAAGTAGTGGCGATTCACTCGAACACCGAGCCGTCGCCCTCCTCAAGATAGCGAAACCACTCTATCCTCGAAAGGTAGCGTCATACATCTCAAAGTCGCGCCTCCTCCAAACAATAGAGCAACAAATCAGTATTATTTCACTCCAAGCTGCCGATGACGGCGTCATTCAAAGCCATCTCTCTAATTTTCAAAAGCACCTGGAAGAAATCAAGCGTTCTCTCGCTACGCTACGAACAAAATGTCTTCTGGAAGGCCACTCTTTGCATCTGATCGACGAGGTTCTAACTTCCTGCAAAATCCACGATCCAGTGACTGGGCTGCGTCGGTCGTCAGAAAATGCAGCAATCAGGCACGCTGACCTTTTGGCTCTGCGGAAACATACATTGAAGCAGCGAAACCTTGACTTATCTGTTGAGCAGAGTTATACGAAGAGAGATAGGATCAACAGATGGCTTTTCCAGAACCTGCAGAACTCACCTGAGAATGCAGGGTTGCATCGCTCAATGATGGTTGGGGGTGTGGGGAATGAGATGGATGAGAAGACTTGGGCGAGGATGGTGGTAAAGTACTGGAGTATTGACGAAGCTGCAACTGGACAAGAGTATGAGGCTGTGAATATTTCATCCAATGAAGCTGCTCATAGCGATGCTAAGAGCCTGGATGATAACGATGGAAAAGAGGAGCAGACATTGGGCAGTTGAGTTTGAAATACAATATTCTTTAAATCGACTTTAGTGGGCTCCTGAGAACAAGCGCTCCGCCTGTGTAGTCAACATCAGTTGACACTCTGAAAGGCTGTCCCTATAGCAACATCAAGCTTTTATGGCCACCCCACAACCAAACTTTGTTCCATCCACTGATATGCAAGGTTGACGGGGCCTGGTGGACCATATTGTCTGTTGTTGGGAGCTTGCGATGGAGTGATCTAGAAGATTCAACAATTTGACTTCCTTGACGAATGAAAGGTTGAGGCAACAACTTACCAGCTGACATCAAGGACCATTTGTGTATGAAGGCAGAGAACATGTTGTCTTGGTAAACAACACGGATGTATTGCCGACGGTGCAGAAGAGAGTACGTCCACGAATGGTCAGGTTGGAGTCGGAAAGATCGTGAAATGCACGGATTGATAACAGAGCCAAAGATATTAAACTTAGAAACAATGAAGAGGAGAACGAATTGTTTCTCGACTCGAAGTTGGTAGAATTACTTTCAGAAATGCCGCCGTACCCGAATGGCTGGCTGAGAGAGGAATGTGTAAACGCACTATAAGATTAGAAATATTGCAGAAGACCTTTAGAGAATTAATCTCTAGCTAAAGTGTGCGCGGGTGATATTTGAGAATACCCGGCAGAATATCAGGCCAAGTACCCGTTACTACTAGATACGTTAACAGCGGTATGAGCTAAACTAACTTTTTTAGATATTATCCTATTAAGTTTTTAATAAAGGGGGAAGGATATTACCTCCTAGTAAGGTAGAAATATAGCTAAGTATTCGAGTATTAAAAATCTCACTAGGCTTCTAGTATTAATTTACTATCTAATAGAAATATTACTAACCGGGATAAGTATTAATAGTAACTATAAGTTAGTTCCGAATTAACTTTATAAGAGAATTTGAGATAATATCTAATACCTCCTTATTCCCGGAAAACTCTATCTAGCCCCTATTTCCCTAATACTATCTAAGTAAGCTAAGGCTAAATACTTTAACTTCTTTATATTTGACTTTTAGCTAATAAAAATAGAGCTATTAAGATTACTTATAGAATATAAGCCTTCCTAGAATTCTAATACTAAAAGTATAAGGAATATAATTATTATATATCTTATATATATATAGTTTCTATAAATATAATAAATATAAGTAATCTAGTACTTCTAATATAAAACGAATTATTACTTATAAAGAGTAGTTTAGCTAGTAAAGAGGCGATTATAAGAATATAATATATAATAATTAATTAAATAAGTCTATATATAAATTAAAGAAGTATTATATATATAAAGTATATATTAAATTACTTAAAGTCTCCTTTATTAAAAAGAAGGAAGAGTAAATACTAAAGGAAGCGAGAAGCTAAGAAATTACATATAAATATATCACTTACTCTATATCTACTAGATCCCTATTATGTATATATCTCTTCCCTAGAAAAGTTATTCTTAAAGTTATTAATTCTTATTAGAAAAAGATTTTTATAAAAGAAATACTAATTTAAGTATAAAATCCTATCTTATAAAAGTAAATAAAGGAGATACTAAAATAAAATAAGTAACTTAAAGAGAGAAAAAGAAGTTTATATTATATTATCCTTCTTATAACTTCTATTATCTAGAAATTATCTAATCTATTATCTTAACCTAAAAAATAAAATAAACTTTATTAGATAAGTTTATTAAGAATCTTAGGTTTTATAAATTAGTTATTTACTATTAACTAGGTATAAGTTTACTTTAATATACTTTTAACTTAAGAAGCTATAAACTTATACTTAATATCCTCTTCTTCTTTTCTATAGCTTTCTTCTTCTTATTTTCTTCTTCTTATAAGACTAGTAAAGGACCTTTTATATTAATAATTAAATATTTAGTATTATTTAATAGGGAATTAATACTTTTATCTTAAGTTTATTATATATCCTTATTATTATTAAGTTATAAGAGATATAAGGGTTTTATAAGTAAAGGGGATTAATAGATATTCTTAGTTTTATCTCTAGAGTTAAAAATAATTATTTAGGTATCTATAATTTATGTGATATATAGAGGGTTACACGTGACATTAGCTAATCCTCTATATCTTAGCTCTTAGGTATTATAATCGGCGATTAGGAGGATTAATAATCCTATTATATTACAGGAATACTACTAATTAGTAGGCTAGCTAGTACTTATTAATTACTAGATTATATATATATTATTCTAGGCTCTTATTTATAAGAGCCTACCCTAGACCTCTAAGGAGGGATAGAGATTAGTTCTATACTAAATTTAATACTAGTGATTTTTAATACTATAACTCTAATTCTATTATTACCTTATTACCTACTAATAACTATCTTATAAACTAATCTCTTTACCCTTAAGGGAGATAGTTCGATAATATAATAATATTATAGAACCTACGAAGTATATAGTAGCCTATCGTCGACCCTACTCCTAAGGAAGAAGTTAATTAGATTAATCCTTAGGGAAGAAGTAGAAATAGCGAAGGCTCTTCTAATACTTTCGATAGAGCTATTTAAGTACCTCCTAGAAGTAGTCCTAACGACGATAATAATCTTAGTAACGAAATTAATACTATAATTAAGGCTTAGGTTATTATTACTTAAGCTATAGAATAGACCTTATAGTATAAAGTTAAAGCGCTCTAATAAAAGCAGGAATTAGTAGATATAATTAATTAATATATCCTTTAGTTAGAATAATATAAGGGTACTTTTCGGGATACTTTAAGGTTCTCTATATCTTATTTAAGTTCTACTTATAAGTCTACTTTATCCTTAATAGTAATTCCTATTAGAGAAGGTTCTAGAATAGAGCTATAATTTATCCCTTTTCCTAATATAATAGGTTTCGAGAATAATCTCGATACTATTCGTTAGGAGTTACTATATAATATCTTAAAAATAATACTAGACTAAGAGAAATTTCTTAAAGTCTAGATACTAGACTTATATTATAGAAAGTCCCTTAAAGAATAGAGGATATTTATATCTTCCTAGGAAGTAGTCTTTAGGACCTAACCTTAGACTTATAATAGATACTCTTTTAGAATTAATTCTACTATAAGTACCTTTAGAGATAACCCTTATAATACCTAGGAAGCTATAATAAAGCAGAGTCCTTTAGCCTATAAGATTAACTAGGAGAAGTTTAAGGCCTATTTAGTAGATATACTCTAGGTTCCTTAAACCTATAAGTAAGACACCTTTAAAGAGATTCGGGATCTTTATTAGAAAGATAGAGAGACTATTACCGAGTTATATACTCGGATAATTAGTCTTAAAGTTAATTAAGACCTATACCCTAAAAGGGACTAGGTCTAGACTCTCGATACTACTCTATCTAATTTCAAGACTTATTAGATACTCGTATCTATCCTCTTAGGTAATAAAGTAGTATCTATTTTAGAGTAGTTAGAGAAAGTATAGAAAGTAGAATATACTACTTACCCTAAATTAAGGAGAGCTAAGGTAAGAGAAGCTAGTAAGGGTAACTCTACCTAGAAAGATCCTAACTCTATGAATTCTAATCTATAAGAGTACTAAAAGAAGAAGGAAAAAAACTAAAAGACCTATGAGAATAACTTAGGTAGTAGTTTAGCTCCTTCTAAGCCTTACTATAGTACTAGTTCTAATATATAAATTATCTACTAGACTTATAATTAGAAAGGATATACTTCGAGATCTATAAGGTACTCTAAGTATAATAAATAAGCTTATTAGAACCTAGAAAAAGCTAAGATAATTAAGGAATCTCGGCGCTTATAGAAGTAAGTTAATAAGATTACTATAGAGGAGTATTCTAGAAGAGTACCTCCTAAAGAACAAGGAAAAGGGAAAACTAAATCTTAAATATTAATAATTTTAGCTATAATAAAAAGGGTATATTACTTCATATATCTATTTAAATAAAGTTAACTTAACCTAAAATAAGTACCTTAGAGGTATATATTAGTCTTAGTAATTGTCACGGGTACAGCATTCAGGGCTTGGAAAGTAAGGTAGAAGGTCCCTTATAAAGACGATTTAAAGCTAAGGAAGGGAAGACTAGAATATAAGAGGTTATAGGAGTATATGTGCACCCCACAATACGCTAGTCCGTATAGGGCTTAGCTTCCTAAATTTCCCCAGGTACACTCCATCTAGATTCCCTTAGCGAAGCGGCCACGTCACGTGGTAGTGTAGGATATAGGATATATAGGATATAGGACATAGGACATAGTCAAGTGACTAGGTGGAATATCGTCATAATTACCCCCCCCTTTGGAGTAAGCTCGCCCTCGAGCTTAGGAAAAGTCGTTATCCCTGTCGTTTTCAGTATTTTCGGTAGTTCTTGTAGTATATATATATCACATAATCACAGATATATCCGAGGTCATATGACTTGTGAAGGTATATCGTCGTCCTTATATGGTTATAGTCGAATATCGTCTCTTATATAGTCTAGCTAGTATTAAAGGTTACGTAGAGGTCCTAGTAGCTTGGTATTATCGCTATACTTCTCGTAGAAATATTATAAGGCTAGAGGGCTATTACTTAGTATTGAGGCCGAATACTAGTTAGGATCTTCGTCCTAACCTACTTACTAGATTTTATACTTTAGCCTCTTTCTCACTAGCTTCACCGCTAGGATCTATTCTACGTCGTATTCCTATTCTCTATCCTCTAGAATTACTAGCGGAGGCTCTAGATTAGCTTAACCTAGTAGAGGGTTTCTAGGGTCCTTCTATAGCTTCTCTACATAGAATACTAAGTGAACCTTTATGGTTTCCGGTAGCTTTAGGAGGAATGAGTAGCTACGTTCCTCTAGAATCTCGAAGGGGCCTTCTATTTAATTCCCTAGTTTATAGCTCGGGTAATTAGTCTTCTAGTACTTTATTGTGACCTATACCTTATCGCCTACTTTGAAGTCGATTAGACGGCGGTACCTATTAGCTTATATAGTATATCGTTCCTGTGCCTTCTCTATATAACCCTAAGCGAGCTGCCACGATTCGTGTAATCGGTTTACTAATACCTTAGCTTTATCCCTATTAAGCTTCTCCTTCGGCGAGTTAGCCTTTATAGGGGAGTTCTAGTCGAAAGCGGTACGAGGTTCGTAT
>JAJTUS010000467.1:0-13819 GCA_021399465.1 Hyaloscypha sp. PMI_1271
TACTCTTATTAATATCTACTTTATATATAACTCTAAAAGCGTTTTCCTATTATATACTTCGTCCTATTTAAGTATTCTCTATATTAGAAACTATATTTCTACTAGTAATATAGCTTCTTAGCTATAGACTATATAAAATAGGGTAAATCTAGTTAGCCTATAAATAGTAACTTAATTAGTAAATAGTATATATAATAATAGATTTACCTAAGGCTTCTTTCTACCTATTATTAATATAATAAGCGCTTAGATAATTAGCTAATATCTACGTTTAATTATACTATTTCCCTTAGAATTATAAGCTAAAATAATGATTCAGTTAATTCCTAGCTTATTAAGTTCCTGAATTACTACTCCCTTAAATTCTACTCTACTATTTACCTTAAGGTATCTAAATAAGCTATACCTATATATGATTTCTTCCTAGATAAACTTAGTAACCTTCTTACTAGTTAGGTTATATAATAGTCGAGCCTTAACTTATCTAGAAAAATCATCTCTTACTATAACTAGTGAGTTAAATCTCTTATAATTCGGTAACTTTATTATATTAATCCCTAAAGAATAAAAAAGCAGAGCTACTTTCGAAGAATATAGTACTTCTTCTTATTACCTTTTACTCTTATATTAATAGGTCTTATAAGATATAATATATGTCTTTATAAAATCATAGTATCCTTCCTAGTAATATTAATATACTACTAAAGCAAATGTGCTCTCTCTCTCTATATATCTAATCTTATTATAAAGCTCCTTAATAACGATTTCCTTCTATTCCTAGTTATTAATAACTAGTTATAGTAGGTATACCTTAGTTATATTCCTCTATAGTAATCTACCTCTTATACTATAACCCTAAGCTTCTCTACTTAACTTCTAGAATTCTGCTCTTAATATCCCCTTAGGTCTCTTAAGTATTATAAGGTATCACGTAATAGCTTAGCTCTATTCCGAATAGCTATCGTCTAATAGATCTAGTAGAGTAGCTTTATTACTAAGTGAATCGTATATTTTACTAAGGGTTATATAATCTCGGATATATCCGAGGTTATATGACTTCGCTAACTTATCCTTTTCTAAAGGTTTAACTTCGCTTTCTAACTAAGAAATATGACCGACTATTAACCTCTACTACTCGTGTAGTATAGTCTAGGTATTCTATAGAGTACGAGGGCATTCTACCTCTTAAAACTATATTATAGTGATCTAGTAACTTCTAACTCGTTCCCTTAAAACCTCTATCTAATAGGTATAATTCCTAATAGTATTAAGCTCTATAGCTATCTAGTTATTAATATCCTCTTCTTCTTTAGTATCTCTTTCCTAAAATAGCCTCCTTAATAATCTATTAGCTATAGTATGCTTTATTCCCTTAATATACTTAACCTTAAAGTCAAATAACTAAATCTATACTAGCTAATAAGTAACTAGAGCTCTAGGTAGATTAGTAGCCGCTTTATTTAACTATATAATAAGTGTATTAGTATCTAGCTTAAGGATAAAATATATACTATATAGCTAAAACTATACTTTCTATAGATACTTTAATAGCCCTCTATACTCCTATTTAGTAGTAGTCGTACTTCTACTCTACTTTATTCTATATCCCTAATTTATATTAAGTAACCTATTTCCTTCCTTTATCGTTATATTAACCTAGTATTCGCCCTATCCCCTAGAGGCTAGAATCTACTATAAGTATAACTATACCCTAACCTTCCTTCGGATTATAGTATATCTTATATAATATTAGAGCCGAGATAAGTTTATCCTTAAGCGTTTATATAGTATTAATCTAATCGTCTTCCTATTTCTATTTAACTCCCTTCTTTATTAACTAGTAAATAGGTTTAGTAATAACTAAAAACCCTTTAATCTAGATATAGTAAAATACTATAATCCTAATAAATACCTTCCCTTCCTTTATACTATTATACCTCTACTATCTTAGAATCTTTCTAATCTTATTACTAGTAGGACTTCTCTAAGAGATCGTAAATAAATCTAATAATAACTATACTATTAATATAGAACTATAACTTATCTCTAATACTCGCTCTAGCTTATTTAACCCTATTAAGTATAATATCTAGATTCTAAAGGTATTTATATATAAATTAGCGAATCCTAGGAAGAATGAGTTCTCTATTATAATCTATATATAGCCCTTTTATAGTAATATTATTAATAAATAGTATAGTAATCTTAGGAAATAGATCCTCTAGAATTATTATAACTACCTATATAAACTATATAACCAAATTAGTAGCTCCCTAAGGTAGAGTCGTTATCCTAAGTAACCCTAGAGGTATTATAAAAGCTATTAAGTCTCTAACTTCGAATATCTAATATAAGCTAATTATACCTAGAGAAGAAATTAATTAAAGAGGTATAGGTATATCTAGCGAATTCCTCAGAAACTTCATCTACTAAAGGTAGTAAATTAGTATCCTATAGTATTATAGAATTCATCTTTATAGTAGTATTAATTAATTAATAAGTCCCTATAACTTTCTTTATAACTAAGAACTATAGATTCTAATAAGGACTATTATATTTCTCGAGGACTCTATATTCTAAATACTCTAGTAATATCTTTACTACTACTAGTACTAGTACCTTAGGATATAGGAAGTTCTTTTCCTACTATACCTTATATTCTATAGTCTTAATTAGTATAGGTAGACTAATATCTTTATATACCTTTCTAAGCTCCTTCTAATTAAATATAATAGCTCCTTTATAGTTAAGTATTAGCTCCCTAAATATAGCTACTTCTTCCTCCTAGAGCTAGTCTCTAACTTATAAACTATCTAGATATTCTTAAGTAAGCTATAATCCCCTTAGAATAGTAGGTTATCCTTAGTAATAAGTAATCTTTATACTTTCTAAGTTATTCCTAAGGGTATTCTCGTACTTTAGATCTCGTAAACTAGTCTAGATAACCTCTAGGCCCTTCTCCTATTCTATTATTTATGTCTACTAGGTAGACTTTCTAAGCTTTTCTCTTATAGGCTCCTATAACTATAAATAGACTAGGATAATTATCTTTATCCTTAAGTACTAGTACTATTTTCTCTAAGTCCCTTTTTATCTAATCCCCTAAATTTATAACCTTCTACTATATTCCTTCTTAGTTAAGTAAGGGGACCTCCTTTTTATCTAATTCTCCTAAGAATCTCTATAACTTTCCTATATCTTTAGGAACCCTTCTTATTCTTATATTCTAGGTTTAGTAGTACTAGGTATATATTCCTTTATTATAGGGAGATACTTAGTCTACCTCTTCCTTAGAAATCTCCTTATTTAGTACCCTCTAAGCTTCTTCCTCTATTATCTCTAGAACTACCTTTATTAATACTATAACTAGGGCCTTTTCTGCTTTAGTTTTACTAAAAATATCCTCCTTTTCCTAAACTCTAGAACCTAAATTAAAGAAATCTATAGGAAATTCTAGTATCTCTCTATTTTCCCTAGTACTAATACTAGTTAAGATACTAGGCCTTAGTTTTCCTCTTTACCTTCTATCTCTATCTTAGAATCACTTACTTCTTTAACTCTAGGAGCTTAATATCCTCTTATAGATCTCTTTCTATATTATCTAGTATCCTTCTTTAAAGGTGAAATAATTATAATAGTATATATATTTCTATTATTATCCGGATTAGTAAATACTCTATCCTATAAACTATTACTTCTATATTTAATATTTATCCTTATCTTTACTATAAAAGGCTAACTAAGTAGAATCTTAGGTACTTCTTTAACTAGGAAAAAGGTATCTTTAGTATCCTACTCTATCTATAACTTTAATCCTAAGTTTAGCTATTCCTAAGAACCCGAATTCGTTACCTATAGTAGTAGATATATAGTAATCTATAGTACTATATACTACTCTACTAATACTTCTTAAGATCCTTTTAGGGAGAATATTAACCTCTACTCTAGTATTAATTATTCTATTATATTTAATAATACCTTATAGACCTCTAAGGATAAATCTAATTTTCGGAGCTTATATAATATACTTCTAAGCTAATAATAAATGAATATCGATATTATTCCCTCTAGTTAAATAACTTTCTTAGGTCCTAATAAATAGCTAGAATATTAGCTCCCTTAATTATTCTATCTATTATATATACTATAGTAGTAAGTTTAGTAGATCTTTTTACTTATCCTACTATACTAGTTATAATAGTATTTCCTATTTCTATAATAGTAAGGTAAGAAGAATTATCCTTAATCTACTAATTCTAAAGTATAGTAGCTAGATTTAGTATCTTTAGGGTATTAATAAGTATCTTTATCCCTTTCTATATCCTTAGAAGTAGAATAGTTACTTTCTTTAGTAATCCTTTTAGTATATTATTAACTTTAGGCTTAGGTCGTCTCCTTATAGTTTAAGGTCCCTTATATTTCCTACTTATTTAACTTATCCTTAGTTATATTAACCTCTATTTCATCTACTAGACCCCTCTAGTATCTAGCCCCTAAATAATAGTATTCTTTTATCCTTTTATATATAGTATCTTTTCCTTAGCTTTAGCTCGCCTCTAGAAGACTTCCTTAACTATTTCTATATCTTTCCCTTTCTTTTAGCTATAGAACTAGATATAGTATTAATAGTAATATTAAGTACATTTATCTCCTTATACTAACTATTAATTCCAACTCTAGAAGGATCTCTAAATCCTACACTATTTACTCCAAGTTAAATAGCTTATCTATTTCCTACTAGTACTATACAGCTATTACTACTTCCCTTTCCTATCTTGCTATTTAAGCTTCTCTAGCTAATTATTAAATATTTCTAGGTCTTACTATAATATTATAGTTATATTCTATCCATAAAGCTAAGAAATAATTTAATTATACTAATAATAATTATTCTAAAGGAAGAAAGGTATACTCGCTCGCCTATCTTATATAGTCCTTTATACTACTTATAGTTATCTCTATAGATATATCCATATTCTAAAGCTCCTCTATTAAGGGATAATATATCTAGGTGAAATAGTTATAATTTGGATTAATAGTATTATCCTTCTTCTAGCTATAGTATCTATAGTAGTACTTTAGCCTTATATCTTAGGTTACTTTATAAGTAGTATTAACTTATGTAATATTTTCTCTCCCTTACTAAGCTCTTTCTACTATTCCAGGTCCTATATTTGCTCCTAAACCTTATCTATATCTATTATACCCGCTATATAATCCTCTATAACCTCTTCCTCTACCACTACTATATCCGCTACGAGAACCTAAATTATACCCACTAGACTAAGGATACTACTATCCTTATTACTACTATCTAGGCTATATAAGTATTCCATAGATATCTTCTTAGATAGAAGCTATAATATTTTAGAGTTATTTCTATAAGTCTTCTTAAGTAATAGTAGTAATTATTAGTTTTTCTAAGCTCTATATTAAGAAGTTAATATTATCCGCTTTTATAGGTTTACTATTTTTCGTCGGTTTTAACGGAATCACTATAGGTTAAGGCCTAGGCTCTATATATACTAGTCTAGAATTAGGGTAAATATTAACTATAGGGGGAACTAGTAAGGTATATTCGAATTCTAGTACTAGGATTAATTTATATACTACTTCTTCTAGGTATTCCTATTAAATCTTAGCTATATCCGGGTTATTAGTAATATTAAAGTAGTGCTTTTTCTCTTTATATTAGTAAAATAGTATAGCTTTCTTATATATCTCACTATATATATATATTGAAATATTAGTAGGCTTAAAAGCTATATCCTTAAGAATCCGGTCTCTAGCTCCTAGGGGTAGTCCTTATATGAATTCCCGGTATTAAGTAATCTCATCCAGTTCCTTCTTTTATATTAGTTCCTTGGATACCCGGTTAAATATATTAATATAAGACTTTATAGATAAACCTCTAGCCTTAGCCCAAGTAATAATCCTAGAAAGGTAGTTACGGCTAACTCTAATTATTTCCTAGTCATTTTCCCGGAACTCCTTTATTAGGGCTTCATAAAACTTGGTTTCCTAATAAGCCTCAGGGTTATTAATATAGTATTCTAGTATAGCCTTAATCTATTCCTTAAAGACCTAGGAGATATAATATATAATCCTTTCCCGCTTAACGTTATTAGGGATATAGTAGTCCTTATATATATCCGTATACTATTCTAGGAAGGTTGAAATATTCTATCTATTAAATTATAGTATACCTTAGGAAAGCGGAAGCAGCAAATTCAAGCCCGGTACTAGTATATACTTCTCTTTAGTTATCTTATTCTCTTTAGCTATTCCGGCAGCCGATTTAGGTATTTCCGTACCTATGGATCCCATTATAGAAGACTCCAAAGGGCTAATAGTGTCCTTAGAGATTAGAACTAGTATCTAAGAGGTCCCGCTTATTAATAATATCCTTAGCTAGTGTCCTTATTTCGGTATCGGCGGTAATAATAATACTGCTTTTCTAGTCTTACTCTAATTACTTATACTTCATAGGCTTAATACCTCTAATAAATCCATTCATCTTAGTTAATTCTAATACACTTAATAGTGCTATAAATAAAGAAAGTAATAATAATAATAATAATAATTTTTCCGATTTCTCTATCTTCTCTAAATCCCTCTTAATAATATCACTTGATAGCTTTCTCTTTACCTAGAGGTTTTCCTAATTTTCTTATTTAATTTCTCATTTCCGATTTTTCCCTATCTTTTTCTAATTTCCATTTACTTCTTTACTTAAGATTAAGGGTATTCCTCTTTCCGGATATCCCTTTTACTCAAAAAAGTAATCCGCTCTACCTGAATTAATATTATTTCTATTCCGACTTTCGCTATAATTAAGATTAATATATAAAGTAATAGTATAACTTTATTTCCGAGTACTAATACTCGCTTCTAACTTTGGTCCGCTTATAGCTATCTTAGTATAATTTTACTAATTCTATTTCCTCTATTTTATTTCCTTCTATAGTTAGCCTCTATTTCTACTATCTCTACTTATTATATTCGCTACTATATCTTGTAGTTATCTCCTATTAAAATACCTATACGCTTCGGAAATTGGGGTAAAACCCGAAATTACTTCTCATATATCCTTAATACTTTAGCCCTAGGTATAAGGCATTATAACTACCCCCTTTTTCCTGAACTTATTATATAATGATCCGCCTTATAGAGCACTCTTAGGGCTTTATAAGAGCATTCTCCTTAACTATAAAGTTCAATCTCCCTGCGTTACTTACTAATAAATATATAGGAGAGAAAAACGTAGTAAGACAAAAACCCACATAAAACGCTATAGAGTATAAAATTAACTAATAGCAAAAATACCAAAAAATAATAACTATAAAGTAGACGTAAAATAGTACAAAATTAGTGTATAAGTGCGTAGAACTTAAAGTATAAAAGTGATATATGATTAATTACTCTATAGCTACAGAAACTCTAGCCTTCTTATATGAAATACTAAAGTCACATGATCTCGGACATGTCCGTAATCATGTGATCAGAATATTAAAACTACCTAAAATACTGAAAATTGATAGTGTATAGCCAGCCGTACTACACTAGACTATGTTCTAGATTAAAAGAAGAAGCTAATAGTAATAAATGTCTATATCCTAATTTAATTCTTAATATTATTAGTTTATTAATAATAAGAATAAATAAAGTTAAATTAAGAGCTCTTTATAATAACCCTATTATAGAAGACTTACTATTAGGTTATTCTACTCCTATAGACTTATATAAGATATTAGTTACTCCTAGTCTTATATATAAAACAAATTATTTATATATTATAAATATAATTAATAATATTAATATTAATAATATTTTAGAGAAAAGAGAAGAAGAAGATAAAGAAACTAGTAGTAATAAAAGGCCTAGAACCCCACCTACTATTATATCTAATTTAGTTCTTTCTCCTAATCCTCGAAATAAAAAAAAGTAATTACTTATTAAGTATTATATTATTTATTATAAAATAAATACCCGATATCTTCGAGCTATTATTTTATATACTTAAAGGACTAGTTCTAAGATCTTTAAATCCTATTTTATAATAATAAAGAACTATAGATTTATAGGTATTTAATTACTAGAAATCTAAGAAAGTAAATAATTAAACCTTTATCTTAATATTATAATTTTATTATATATAAATCTAATACTATTTAACTTAATATAAATATATATTAATTATATATTTTAAAGAACTTAAATCTTTAGTTTAGAATTAGTTTTCTTCTATTATTTCTATAAATAAATATTATACCCTAATAATAAATATATTTTTATAAATCCCAGAATAGCTAGAATATCTTTTTTTCTCAAGTCACGTGACCTTAATATTATAGTACTTTAAATACAATTAAGACTATTTCTGCCAGCCATTTCTTTATAGTCTAAAGGTTTAAAGTATATCTCTTTAGAATCTCTAAGTCTATTAAACTAACTCTTTAGCTACCCTAGACCCACTTGACCACGTGACCTCGCTTAAGCAACCATGCCGAAATCTCCGAAATCCCCGAAATCTAAGCGAGTACATTCGAAAGTAGCTCGTACTAAGTAAGTATAGCTTCTATTAATACTAATAATATAAATTACTAATATTCTAATTAGAGCTCTGAATTCCTACTAGCTTATGAAGCAGAAGTATGAAATGACCTTAAAAGATAAGATCAATTATTAGATTCTGTGTGATATACTTAAAGGTAATTAATCTCTATTATATACTTATTAACTATTAACTAATTAAATAATTAGAAGAGATCGAGAAGCTCAAGACTGAAGTCGAAGCCTTGAAACCTATCCAAGCCCTTGACCTTACTAATAGCTTAGCTATTAATAAGGATGTGGTTCTTGAGGAGGTTTTCGAGGGGAACTTCGAGGGGAATTTCGAAGGGAATTTCGGAGGAAATTTCAGAGGAAATCTCGGAGGGAATTTCGAAGGGGGCTTTGAGGAGAATATCGGATTCTATGATATCGACAACTACCTCACCTTTAACTAAATAAAATCTTAAAGATATAATATTATATCTTTTTATTTATTTAAAACCTTAAAATCTTTAAAACTTAGATATTAATCTTTTATTTCTTTTATATTTATTAATATTATATATATAAGGGGTATTTCCTAAGCTTATATATATCTAAGACTTATAATATTATAATTAGTATTAATAGAATTATATATATTATTCTAATATATAGGTTTTTTTAATTTTCGAAGTTCTTACTTGAATTCCTTAAGTGCCGCTTACAAGCGAGACTAGCCGAGCTCATCCTAAGGTCTTAGGTAAATCTCTTAATAACTTTTAGTTCTATTAACTGAATTCTAATAAAAAGCTTATTTTTAGGATCCTTAGGTATAATATACTATATATAAGTCTTAGTTTTACTATATTTAATATTATAGCTAAGATTTTATTAAGGAATCTAAGATTTTCCTTTACTTTAATTAAACTAAAATTAACTAAAAAGATATTACTAATCCGAACTTAATAAAATGTTTATTTTTAGAATCCGTATATATAATATACTATATATAGACCTTAGCTTTATCATATTCTATATTATACTTAAGATTCTATTAAAGAACTTAATATTTCCCTTAGTTTTATTAGATTAAAATTAACTAAAAAGATATTACTAATCCGAACTTAATAAAAAGCTTATATTTAGAATTCCCGGATATATTATACTATATATAGGCCTTAACCTTATTATATTTAATATTATACCTAGGACTTTATTAAAGAACCTAAGATTTTCTATTCTTTTACTTCTTTTAAAATTAATTAAAAAGGAAGTAGTAGTCCGATCTTTACACAAAATAGCTCCTTTAATAGCCCTTATCCTATAGTATATAGAAGTAGTACTCTTATTATAGTATACCTAAAACCTCTACTACATATATTAACCTCTTAGTCTACCCTTAAGGTATAAGTATTCCTACTTAATTACTTAGACTTATTATTAATAGAATTAGCTGAAAATCTATATATGACTAATTCTATATATAATAAGCTCAAATATAACATAAAACTTACTTGGAAAGGTTCTAGTTACTAATCTATTAGGTCTAAGCTTAAAAACCCTCGAAAAATTAAACTAAAATTTCTTTTACTATATTATAGATCTATTTTTAGACTTTTTAGCCGCTAGTCTAGCTTTACACTACTATGAGAGCTTATATATAAATTTTGGGCCTTTTATATAAGAAATAGCCGAAGCTAAAAATCGTTCATGTTTTTTACTACTTTCTAGCTTTGCTTATTAATAACCTAGCTTATATAAGACCGAATCTTATAAAGAGTAGCTCTAAAAATCGGGCTAAACTAGGAGATTCCATATATAAAATTTCTTACTAGGTTTATTAATACTTTTAGAGGGTACCATACGACTTTCGGATTCCTTGGTACCCTCCTAACAAAAAGTAATGGTACTCTCAGAGAGTACCATAGCGGGGTGGGAAAGGTCTAGTATAGGTATAGATATAAAGGTAAGAATCCCTTATAATAGATATAATACTATTCTAAGAGAATTCTTAGTATTAATATCGGATATAGCCTAGGTTATTACAAATATTATAGCCTTTAGGGATACTTAGGAGAATACTCTAGGTAGACCGTAGTAGAATGAATTCAGTTAGTAATAGGATGAATTAGGTAATATAATCGATACTAGATACGTTGAGGTTAAGGAGAAGAAGAGAAATAGTCGATAGGGATATCCTAGAGACTTATAAATACTTTTTTTACTTGGATTTTGTCTATGATTCTAGCCCAAGTACTTAATTATTCCTTACCTTTTAGATATTAAGTAGTCGTTATTACTACTAGAGTATAGACTTAGACGACTATAGGCTAGTAATAACGTACTTATATTAGATAACGGTAAGCTATAGGTGAACTTTAGGAAGTATTAATAGAAGTAGTAAACTTATATAAGATAATTCTTATTACCTAGAGGGGAAAGTAGAGTCTTATTAGTAATATAAACGCAGCGACCTTTAATATTATAGCTAGTTGTCAGCGATATAGATAGCAAATATAAACCCCTAACCCTATATCTTAAGAGCCTTTATTTATGTAATATCGATAACTTGCGAATAAAGTCGAAATATAGGCCCTATATCTAGTTCTTCTTTAATTTAGTAGTATTAATTTTTAGTATTATTTCTATTTCTTATACTTTTTATAAATAAAATAGCTAATGTCTCTACCCCCTTACTTAATTAATTAAAGCGATCGAGAACTATAATATTACTATAAAAAACATATATTATTAGGACGAGAAGGGTTTTTTAATTAGGATTACACGTATTATAAAGCGTATTATAATAAAAGAGATATACGATAATAGGAAAATTAAGGGAGCGAAGTAAGACAGCTTATAAGAGTTTATAAGCTTACTTGTTTCTATTTGCGCGGATAGTACGAAGATTCCATTAGCTCTTATTTATAAAGGAGCTTCCGGGGACCTTTAAAAGTCTTAGTTAGATGATTGATGATTTATAAGAGAAGTAATACGCTTTCTTTGCGTCTAGTGCGAATGGGTAGTTATCTAATACGTTTGGGCTATCGTATCTTATTTAGGTTTTCGACCCCGCTACACGTATAAAAGCAAGGCGTGGAAGGGGGATTTTAATCGTAGATAAGCACTCTAGTCACGTTAATATAGAGTTTATAAGGATGTGCGATCGCCTTAAGATTCTACTTCTTATTTTACTCCCCTATTTAACGCACTGTCTTCAACCCCTTAATATAGGCTATTTTTTTACTACTCTCTACTTGTTATTCTACTAAGATTAATAAGCTTATAGACGATAGCGAGGGCATTTCTTCTTTAATAAAAAGGACGTTCTAGTTTGTATTTAAGCCTACTTAGGACAGAAGTATATCGGAGTCGAATATTTTATCTACTTAGAGCAAGACGGGTATATAGCCTTACTAACCATCGATTGTTTTATTAACTATCGCTCTACGAAGACTAGAAACTCCTCCTAAAGCCTCTCCCGATACAATTTCAACTTCTTATACCACGAAACGTATACGGTAGTTCAATAAGACGTACGCTAAGAATCCGACTAAGGTGGCCTTTCGCAAGCTTATAAAAGCGAACGAGACGAACGCCGCAAAGGCCTCAATTACAAAGCACTGTGTAGAGGGTTTAAAGGAAGCTTTAAAGCTTAAAAAGAAGAAGGGGCAGCGGGGGAAAAAGCTCAACTTAACGGGAGAGCCGTCAGGGAAGGCCTAGTTCTTTAGTACAGCTAAAGTACTAGCTACAGTGAAGTGTGAGAATAAGAAGGTTACAAAGGCAGAATAAGAAAAATTAGATAAGATAAAGGCGAAGGAGGATACAAAGATTACTAAGGCAGTAAAGGATGCCTTAAAGGAGCAGGAGAAGGAGTTAGAAAGGCTAAGGAAGGCGGAGCAGAAAGAGGTTACTACCCAAGTGAAGGCAGAGAAGCGTACACAAGACGCTTTAGACAGGGCCATAGCAAGAAAGGCAGCTACAACAGCTAAAAACGTTACTAAAAACGCCAAACCTTCTCGTAAGGTAATATCAAAGGCAGGGTCTTCGATTTTGTCCAATTTAAAGGCTTAGGGGGGTAGAATCGTGGAAGAGGACGACACTAAAGCTGGCTGCGGGGGCAGTACAGACATCCCGACCAGGAAGGCAGATTATTCTACCACAACGCCTTAGAAAACGAAAAATCCCAGTTGGCCAACTTAATGCGCCTAGTCCAATTGCTTCATATCTTTAATTTTAGACCGATTAATTGTGTGGTTATTTAATAATTAATTATTTAACTTCGTAGTGGGCTGAAAATTTGGGGTGTGCATTCACGCGGGGTGTGCAGCATTGACCTTGGATCTCGGTTAAGCTCTAGGACCCACCGGAAATATGCCCTAAACTCAATCAGATCGCGCTCAACGTTCTCATCCTCCTCTTTCATCCTCTGTTTACCAAAACTACCATCCTAATATGAAAGGATAGGCTGTCATCCGAGACTGCTATGGATGGTCTCTCTTTACCATATGTATCGTCCGTCTCAAGCGGAAGTTGCCGTACCTAAGGTTAGCCGCTCTTCGTGATGTGAGACAGGAGGAGGCTGAGCTCGTGCGTTGCGGGCTGAGTGCTCAGTGGCTTTCCGATGCACATCCATCCATTGGTCTATCACGATGCATCGTGTTGTCGTCCTTAGCGTGACTTGGGCACTGCCACGGTCTTGAGGTAATCTAAGTTCTACGGCCGTCTCAGTCATCAACCTGATGACATCTCAGGATTTTTAGACTCTTGCTGCATCACCAGTTCTCCAGACTTTGGAACACCCCGGCTCAGATAAATGGCACTGAAGCGACTATTGAAAGAGCTTCGCGAGCTGGGATTGAATCCTCCATCATTTTGCGCCGCAGGACCAATCGGCGATGATCTGGTATTTCATGCTCGTGCTCACCCGACATATTCGTGCTTACCCTATATCAGTTCCATTGGGAGGGTGCTATCATAGGGCCGGTACTTGTTAACGATCACGGACATAAAACGCTAATCTCACTACAATCTAGGAAGGAACCCCATATGAAGGAGGTGTCTACTTTCTCACACTGGACTTTCCAACGGACTATCCATTCAAGGCTCCCAAGGTGCGATTCAAAACAAAGATCTACCATTCAGGCGTTGGATCTGAGGGACGCATGTGCGGTTGTGGGACCGTGTTCTGTGACTGGTCTCCAAGTTATACAGTGAAGTCAAGTATTATTATCGACCCCATCTTTGTGTTGAGATGGCAAAAGCTGATCAGCTTTGACAGTAT
>JAJTUS010000468.1:0-13679 GCA_021399465.1 Hyaloscypha sp. PMI_1271
CTTTAATTAAAGCTATATAGTATAAATATACCCTTATAAACTTCCTCTTAAAGTCTAGGGAGTCTATAGCTCTAAACCTATATAGGTTTCTAGCTCTAAATCAAGCCTTCTTATCCCGTTACTCCCTCTCTATATATTTCTAGGATTAATAGTCTAGTTTCCCGTATATAAAGCACGACTTTAAGGGGTCCATATCGCGGTTTTTATAGGGGTTCGTGTAATTAGTATAGTATTAATAGTTTCCGAACTAGTGGCTATCTAAGTAGTTATTTGAGTAATATCATTAATTAGTAAAGAAGGTATCTACATTATTCGGATTAAGCTTCTTAAAGGCCGTAATTAAGGACTATAGCTTATAGAGAAGCTTACTAAGGGCCGCTAGAGGGTCTAAAACAGTGTATTTACATACTTCGGAGTCTTAGTAAATAGTAATAATTTTGTTATAGAGAAACTCCGTCGTTTATAGGGCAGGTATAAGGCTATATTATAGTTTATATAGTTTATTAATTATTAACTAAATAATCTCAAAAGTCGATTTTCCTATATATTTCTCTAATATTAAAGACTATATAATCGCGTTCTATTAATCTAGATTTCGTTATTAATATCTAGGGCCTTTAAAGAAGCTATAGAGGTATATAGAGACGTAATTAAACGAGTCCTTAGATATATAGTTATTATAGAAGTAGTCTAGTACTAGTCCCTTAAGTATAGTAGGAAATACCTTTATAATAGCCTCTTTTGGAAGCTCTACGTATTCGTAGATATTATAGAAAATAGTGAGTTTCTAATTAAAGCTACTATTCCTACTATCCTACTTAAGTTCATCCGTATAGATTCTAGTAATCTCCCCGATTAGCTTCGCTCTATTAGTCGGTAGGGGGGCATTTTGGTATAGTTCTGGTACTAATATAAACAGTTCCGGTAGTAATTTAGGTAATTAAGGTAGTAGAGGTAGTACGGGAGTCCCTAAGGGAGAAGGTATTAAGAGAGGTATATACTAGTTTAACTAGTTTAATAATAGAGTATTCTTAATACCTTCGAGCGTGATATAAGCTGAAGTAATAGGTCCCTATATAAGATCTATTTGAATTCCGCCTTTTTTAGTAATATCCGCGATCTCCTATTTACTTTATATATCCTCCCATATAACATTAACTAAGGACTATATAATTATAAGTTATTTGCTATTTTATTTAACGTAAATGCCCTCGTATTATAGGAAAGCTCGTAGGGCGTAAATAATAGTTCAGTTAACTTTATTCCAGGTTATAGTATCGAAGGTTATAAAATCCTCCCGGAATAGCTCCTATAGATTTCTATTAGATTATTTATATAGAGCATACTACTATATCTTAGTATTAATATAGTCGTTGAGGTCCTCCTTTAGTGCCGTAAGTACGTTAATTCCGTCTTACTACCTTTTAATTCTCGTCTTCCATTCCTCCGTTTCCATTTTCTTAGTATATATATGTATTTAGTTTAAAGTAGGAAAGAGCTAAAGAGCTAAAAGTAATCATAAAAGAGGTGATTTGGTTCGAAGGTTCGGTATTAAAGTATTACTTTATAGTAAGTATACGTCTATAGTAGAGAAGTATATATATAGGAAATTAAAGTAATTCGGTGTAAAAATCGGAGGAAAAACGTAGGAGAATCGAGGTTTCGGGAGGTTTGAGGTCGGAATTAAGGTGTTTTCCGGGTGTGTATATACGTATAGTGTGCGTATATAGTCCAGAGGTTCTCCCGGTATTATTATAATATGTAAGTAGAATAGATGGTTTCTAAATTCATAGTCTTAGTACCACAGAAGTGGTTTTATAGGAGGTTTAGAGGTTCTGAGGTTCGAAGGGGAGGTATTAGAGGTTCATAGGTTCGTAATTGAGGTATTCTCGACCGGTTCCCGTTATAGGGGATCGTCGCAGGTAGATAGGTTATCGTTCTAGTAGGTTATAAAGGGTATTTAGCCTTATAAAGGAATAGTTAAATAGAGGTTACTCTAGTGGTTTGCGAGGAGGTTCGGCCTTATAAAAGAGCTATCTTAAGGGTATTACTTTAGGTATTAAAAAAGCGATTAAGGTTAAGGTTAAGGTAAAAAGAGTAGTCTCCGCTGACTAAGAATAGCTAAGTAAATAGCTATTTCCTGTGGCAAAAATCAATTATTGTCTCCCTAGGCTACCGAATACTTTCGTAGGAGTCAATAAGAGGTTTCCCCTAGTAAAAATCAGTTATCCGCTCCCTAGGCTACCAAATACTTTCGTAGGAGTTAATAAGTGGTTTTCCCCTTTGATATAAGTAGACTAGATTTGCTTTAGGCCACTGAATACTTTTAGGGCAAATCTAAATACCTCTGATCTATAAGTACTAACTAATTAGTGTCGGTTTACCAGAAACGCTAAGTACTATCACGTGTAGTCGTGGAATACTTATTATGTTTATCGTTAGTGAAGTAGTATATTATATAAGTTAGGGAGTTTAGTTTAGGAGGTTGAGCTACTGAACTATACTCCCGAACCTCTACTATGCCTAATTGGGTCTAGTCTACGGGATGGGCCGCGCACGTAACGCGGCACGTGACAATCTACAAAAGTACATTCAAATAATTAGCTTATAATTTATTTAGTTTTCTTAGTATATATTAATAATATCCTAGAATTTCTTTACTATTACTAAATTATTATTATTTATTAGTTCACTAGTAATATATAGTACTATTATATAGTTATAAAATACTAATTATATTAGTTAGTAAAGTAGTTTTTTTGTTTTCTATAAATAGAGATTATAGTATCGAGGTTCTAATATATAATCCCTAAATACGCTAAGACTAATTAGTACTAGTGTCTTATATATAACGCGAGGTCACATAACCTAGGAATTCGTAGTACTACTATTTCGATATTATTATATAATATCTCTATAATATTCTATAAATAATTAATACTAAAGTAATATTACTTATTCTCCTAATTATAATTATTCTAGATTCCTTCTTAAGGGACCTCTTTACTATTACTTTAGCCTTATTTAGTATAAAAGGTATAGTCTTAAGTATTACTTAATATATTAAGCTTTCTTTTAGTAAAGATAGTCTTAGTTATATTAGTATTATTAAGAATACTCACGAAGTTAATATTATCTAGGATTATATTCTTAGTACTAGTATATATACCTTTAAAGAATTATACCTTATTCTTAAGGACTAATATATATTTAATAAGTACTATAGCTCTAGATTTTAATAGAATAATAATCTTTTATATTACGCGAATTCTCTAAATAACCTTTAGAATATAAGCTAAGACTTTAATATTAGTTACTAAGCTACTATAATATCTAAATATTAGTATTAATATCTCGTAGTTAATTAGATATATTATAACTTATAAGACTTTATTACCTAGAAATAAGCCTAGTTCTAGATACTTAATTACTTATATTATAACTTAGATCTTACTTAAATAAGACTTATTATCTAGTATTACTAGAATATATATTAGGAAAGTCGCTCGTATTATTAATTTAATTAAATTAGCTATATTATTAAATAATATTATCTAAGAGTTATTATATATTACTTTTTATATTCGTAAAGCTAGGCTTAATTAATTATTAGACATAAATAGTTTATATTAATATAGTAAGACTTTAAATCTAATTCAAGTATAGCTTTAAGGAAGCGTCTTATATAAGTGAAGTATATATTATTACCTTAAGTATTAATATCACATATTATTACCTTAATAATCTCATATTCTAAATTCATTTTATTACTAGTACTAGTAATTACTACTTTAATATTCTATTTTTCTTCTCTATTCTTATATTATAATTATTTATTATAGTCTCTATAAGTATTAGAGAAGATATACTTAAATATTTAATTCCTTAAAAGAAATATTTATCTATATTAATTATAAGTACTAGATTTTATTACTTTCTCTATTATTAAGTAATTAATATCTTACTACTATTAAATATTATTTAAAAACTATAAATAACTAAACTCCTCTATTACTATATAACTATTATCCTAGAATTCTCTATTATATTTAGTCTTATACTATTTATAGATATTAATAAAGTCTAATATAAAGTTAATACTCTAAGGTCTATAGTAATATCTAAAACATTATTTATTATAATTATATCTATAAGACTTTTATTTAAAGTAAGTCTACTTATCTTTTATAGGATCTCTTTTCTCTTCTCTTTATACTACTATAAGTAAGTAATAGCATAATAAGGAATAATTATATAAGGAGTAATCTATAGATATAATAAGCTTCTATAGTATGAGATTATAATATATGAGTAAAGCGTGGAATTAGGGAGTAAAGGTTAGTTGATTTCTAAGAATAAAGAAGGAAAGCGGGGTAATATATGGAAACCGAACGTCCGTAGTCACATGACCGCACGTGACCACAGGGGAGAAATCCTTACTATAGTAGAGCTTAAGTATAAGTAGTAGTTTATATATATTTTACTCATTATTAGTATTATTTCTTAGTTATAACTAGTTTCTTAGCTACTATTACTACTCGTATAGTATAGTAGGCCATATATTATAGATTTTCGCGATTTTAGGTAGTTTTAATATTCTAATCATATGACCTCGGACATTAGTCGAGATCATGTGACTTTGGTATTTCGTATAAGAAGGCTAGAGTTTCTATAGCTATAGAGTAATAGAATATATATTACTTTTATATATTTGAGTCTTATATACTTATATATTAATTCTATATTATTTATATCTACTTTACACGCGTTGTTTTTTAGTGTTTTTACTATTAGTCGATTTTATACTCTATATTTCTTTATATAAGTTTTTGTCTTACTATAATTTCCCCTCTTATACTAGACTTAGAGTAGTTAGAATAGTTAAAAGCCGGAATTAAAACCTTAGTAGTTACTATATCTTAGTTATTTAGGGTCTTTACCTCTATTAAAGTAAGGGAATTATAATTAGTAACGAGAATATTATCTCTCTACTAGTATACTCTTCTATACCTCTTACTTTAATACTAAACCCTTTACCTTATTCTAATATAACTATATTTTTATTAGAGGCATTAATTTATATATAGAACTTAGTATTAAGGTCATTATATATATATAATAATTATTAGTAAGTCTTATTTATATTAGTTACTTTTATATATCTTATCTTATTACTATTATTATATAGCTATAGATATTACATTTATTTATTATACTATTATTTATATAAACTTTATCTTAGAGTTTCTTTATTATACTATATACTAAGTTTTTAAAACATTTAATTAAGTATTTTCCTTATAACCTAATTCCTTCTAAACTAAACCTAAATATAAGTCTAGTAATATTTTTAAGCTCCTTTATATATTATTATTAGGTAATACCTTATAAATAAGATTATAGGTTTAATCTAATAATAATTTTATATTCTTAGAGTAAATTAAAATAAAAAGTATTAATAAAGAAGTAAATATTCTTCTAGACTATTATTTTTCCTTAGTATTTATAATCCGTTATACTAGTAATACTATCTAGTTTAAAGAATCTAATATCCTTAGAGCTCTATTATTAAGAGATACTATTAGTATTAATAATATTCGAGTTACTACTAAAGTTCTAGTTCACTCCTAGTTATTTATTAATATTTTCCCTTATACTTCTAAGACTATTACTCTAACTACCTTAGGTATTATCTTAATATTTATCTTATTTATTAAGTAAGTGTATTATAAGTATTATAATCTCTATTATTATCTCTAGGAATAATAGCTATAGTCTTATAGACCTATTATTTACTATACTTTAACTTAGTATTTCTTTAGGGATTTCTTTTATATCTTTACTAAGGGTACTAAATACTTAGTAAGCGTTCTTACTTAATACTATCCTAACTCCTTTAATATTTAGTTATATAATATTTAAGGGGTTCTTTTTAGATTAAGATAATTCTATATTTTACTAAGTAGTACTATACTTAAGTAGTATTTATTATATAATAGTATGAAATATTATATCGCTACTAAGAAAGTAAGTCTATTTACTACTTATTTACTAAGGAATAGTTATAGTAATTATTTAGTTACTATAATACTAGTTAAGTTAAGGGACGACGATTAGCTATAACTTAATATTAGTCTTACTAGAATTAGATATCTCTTAATAATCTACGTTTATTTAATATAGTAGTAACTTATAGCCTTAAATTTATAGATAGAGTATGTGAGGTTAATAAAATCCTTAAGATATTACTTTATTATTAAAGACTAGGTATAATATAGATATCTTATTAAAGTATAGGTATAAGTAGGATAAGCGGAAACACTACTAAATAAGGAGGCCTCTTAATTGAAACGTTATATGAGCGTTTCGAAGTAGTTACTACTACTTGTCACGAAGTGACATTAGTTATTAAGTGAGGTGTAAAAGGTTATCTATTCCTCGTGAAGCGAGGGTACTACAAATCTATAACATCGCTTACATAATGCTCAATGCCGACCCAACGCTGTCCCAACGCCACAGATAACTCAAAAATTTAGATATAGTAAGAAAGGAGCTTATATAACTTTTATATTTCTTTAAAGGTTAATTTTAGTAGAACAATAATAGTACTTAGTAAAATAGGGAAATTTTTAAGGTTACTTCTAAGCTAATCCTAGCTATTAGGTAGTTAGCGGCCGAGTTTATAGGAGCTAAAATAGGAGTAAAGTCGGTGAATAGCGTAGCGGGTTAACCTACACGCTCTACTAGGTGAGATTACAGGGGTAGTCGACGCGCTTGATAAATGTGATGACGACAGATTATTCTGCAACTCTTAGCTGAAGCTCGGTCGTTGAAGACAGACTGACTACTAGTCTTCCTAACGAGCAGACCTGAGGTGCCAATCCGACATAGCCTCTACCAAATGCCTGAGACCGAACACCGCGACTTTATTCTTCGCAATATATCGCCGTCGATTGTCGACCAAGATATCCGTATTTTCCTAACCTGCGAACTCTTGTGTGGTTAGATATTTCGCTGCACCCTTCCAGTTACTTCGTCGTTCTCCTTATCTAGGGTATCAATTTATAAGAACATGAGATGACGAGCATGAGTCGCGTAATTTTGGGAAAGTGAAAGCAGAACAGTGTGAATAATGAATAGAGTAGAGTAGAGTAGTGGCCCCTACTTATATTCTATTCATCAAATATTTCTACTACTTATATTCTACTTATATTCTAATCAAGGTATTCATGAATATTCATGAATACTTTGAGTAGCGTACACGTGACGCGCACACGCTCTTAGCTAGTCTTATCTAGTAAAGCTCCCGGCACTCTCGCTCTAGCGCCACCTCGCTACCTAATTAGGGGGGGTAGTAGCGCTTAGTTAGTGAACCAAACCCTTAATAGTACTTCTAGGATTACCTTAACTTAAGAACTTAATAATAGTAGTAAGTAGAGAAAGAAGAAAAATAAGATTCTGAGGAGGATAATTAGTTTATTATTATAGAAGATTAGTATTTACGTAGTCTTATATAAGTACTAGCTTAGCTTATATAAGGCTACTTAATAGGTACCTTATTTCTTTTTAAAAAAATGAAATATATAGTAATTTATTAAGATCATGTGACTATTCATGAATATTCATGAATATATATTCTACTCTACTTAAACTTTTTGGGTTTTACGCTACTTATATTCTATTTAAGACTACTCATGAATATTCATGAGTAGTATAAATACCTTGAGTATTTCTTGTTCACACTACTAACTGCTTAGCTAGCCTTGGATATGCATACTTGTATTCAATACCTCCTTTATTTGCTGTAATGTCTTCTCTACCAAGATACTAACTATCTCCTCCGTTTTTTTCTTTGTCCTATTATGCTGCTTTAGCTTAATCTTCTAATTTGCTAATCGACTTCTCCCAGTTCGTACTAGTAGGAATGGCGGCTGCTATCGTTTCAACTAGAGGGCGGTGCTCCTTCCATATATATCATCAAAACTTCAAAGGAAAAAAAGAAGAAAAACAAGATACCTTGGTCTATCGGGGCTGTTATTCTAGTATACTATTAAGAGTTATGTGACTAGTGTGTCAGATGAGTAGAGTCAAGTAGTGTAGTTGGTCCTACTCATACTCTACTTAGGCTACTTATGAGTAGTATGAGTAGTATAAGTAGTATCTACGTGATATGCTCACGCGATAAGCTAGGTAGTTATATCAAGTAAGTCTCCCGCCTGCTCCCGCTCTAGCGCTACCTTGCTACCTAAATAGGCGGTAGTAGTACTTCGGAAGTAAGCTAAAGGTAAGGGGCAAATCAAGATTCTAAGGAAGGTAACTAGCTTATAATTATATAAAATTAGTATTCAGCTAGTCTTATATAAGCCATAACTGACCTATACTAGGTCTACTTAGTAAATACCTTTATTATTTATTATTATTAAGTAAACCTTAATTTATTTTAGGCACGTGATAACTACTCACACTACTCATACTACTCATGAGTATATACTCTACTCTACTCAAATTTTTAGGGCATTGTGCTACTCATATTCTACTCACGCTACTCGTTAATATTCATGAGTAGTATGAGTAGCATGAGTAGTTATTTGACACACTGAAGCAGAATAAGTTGATACCATTGATCGTTGAGAGTATGGCGCTCCTCTCTAAAAGAGGAATACCTCGGAGCTGTTTCCCCTGAAATTCATTACAAACTCGCCATCCATGATTCCGTGTATATACGCATCACCAATTAAAACATGCCCAGTATTGAACTTCTGGTCACAAGTTTCGTCAGAGCTCCTCTCTCTAAGAATAAAAGGAAAATTTCCGCCAAAAAGGATCCATGCCTCATCACCAACGAGCGTGGTTGGGGGCCCAATCCCAATATAGCCACGCTCTGTAACGAAAAATAATTGATTTAACACCGTGTCAGAGAGCGAGTTACGTATTCCTGCGTAGCTGGTGTAGCCATTGTCTAGAAATTTAAGGAAAGCTTGCATATCCTCATCCGAAGGTCTCCTAACAGGATCATCAGTTATAATATCCCACAATACGGTTCTCCAAAATGAATCATCCAGGGAGCCACCGCCGACGTATTCTTTTTCAAGTGGACGTGTTGATTCCATATTAATGAACTCAAGTCTCCAGCGTTTCACTGTTGCAATGAGAAATTCATCCGTAATAATGCCTTCCCAGGCATGTTCTCCAATAAAGTCGCTTATTTTAGCGACTCTATCTACTCCAATGCCTCTCAAAGACAACCTATTGCTGTTTGATTCTGATTGGTATGTCATAGAATTACCTCCATCTGCGTGAAACCAGCTGTAGCGGTAGGCAGTGCTCCACCAATTCCAGCTTCGCTTGGTAAAGTCCTTCTTGCAAGTGAATTCAATCGCCCAACTAGGTATGCCAGGAGTTAATTGTGGTTCCCCCCTACGGCCAACTAGCGGCTTGAGGCTTCCTTCAAGTTGGATGAGGTCCAGGGTAACACAGCTAAATAGCTGGGCTGGCGAGATATCATAACTGCAAGATTGGATACTAGCAAATGGATTTCTAGAAAACAAGCCGATGAGAGCGTATACCTTATCCAATGGATCTGAGGCTTCGCGATAGCGCCATCGCTGCAACGCATCAAGAGGTTTTTCTCCAGCTTTTGAGATGGTTAGGCCGCGTATTCCGTACATGAATCCCTTATGCAGGTCCAAATAGCGATGAACCATCGCTAAAATGTTGGGCGAGGTTTTTCCACGGGTAGAAAGGTTCTTTGCAGCATCCTCAAGGTCCTTCCATGGAATTTCCACCGGGCCCCATACGATAGCCGCCGACGAAGGCAAGATAGCCTCCTGAATCGTCCAGACCCGAGACCACCATGGATTTCCGTGTAACATCATGGCCTGAAAGGCATTCCGAGCTTTTCCCCCTGATGGATTGTCCAATAATAACACAGGGATCTGTCTGTATTGCTGTTCGTGGGGATTCGCGAGAAAATTCAAATACTCTGAGACAGCCATTACATCTGGAATCGTGAGGCTTGCATACTCTGGTAGTTCACCTAGCCAGATAATGCACCTAGAGCAGTTCATGTATATGGAGCGCATGAGATTGACCTGCTGAGACTTCTCTTTCTTATCCCACTGGTTGATACATATCTGATCAATCCACAAGGCCCTTCTTTTTTCTGGATAGCGAAGTCTCCTCAGTGCATTGTACAGGCTCTGCGTTATCGAAATTGTGTCCAGTGATATCGTTACATTGATTCTATGGGGGGAGTCGCCCCATACATACGAGAGTGCTTCGTATTTCTCGCTTTCTGCAATACTGGATACGCGAAGTTCGCATTCGATGTCACTATCGCCACTTCCAGGTAACAAATCCAGTATGCGGAATTGATCCCTCCCCGCGAGCCTAGCAGTCTGAGGAGAGTGCGAGAGTGTTCTTGAGGTCATATTCGCCGATGTCGGACTGCCCAAAGTCGACGGCGAGATTTCGTAGCGGGTTAAATATTTGACATATATCGAAACTAAGGGCTTCGAATTACACTGCAAGCTGGCCAAAGAAGTGCATAGATCAGCGGGAGTGCAGACGTCAAATGAGATAGACAACATACCTAAGGCTCCTTTCCGAGAGACTCTGACGAGTAAGTTTTAACGCATCAAGTGTGTGTCGTGCGCTTTGACGTTACCCGATTAGGTAAGGCAGCTGCTAAGATCTAAGCGAATGTGAAAGTAGTAGATTCTCAGCAGGGCAGAGAATAGTAGCTGGGAAAGCACAAAGTGGAGGGCACAGTGCCTTCAACCTTTAAACTTTAGCTTAAAGTTGAAGGGGTTTTGGACGTGGAAAAAAAAGTGAAAACACTGCGCGTTAAATCACATGACATCTGGCTTCTGATTCGCTACTTTTCTGATGTGGGTCTATTCCGCTGTTCTAATTAGTCGGCTCATTTTAGTAGGGAACACCAAAAAAAAATCAAAAAAACCTTAGGAAACTAGTATTATTATAAGTATAAGATCTAAGGCCTAGAATATATAATTAGACTAATAGTCGGACTTAACGTCGCGACTAAAGGGGCCCCACCCTTTAGTCGGGGAAAGCGAGTTGTCCCGGGAAAGCGAGTTGTCCCGCACCGATCGCGAAAATTGTAAATTTCTATAGAACACCCATAGTAAAAATTAATCTATTTGATCACCACCAGACCAAATTACCCTTAAAATCAGGCGATTTCAATAGTAATGGCCCATCTAAGCAACCTCCCTAAAAACACACTTCTCTGTGATATGCTAGAGAGGGACAAGCTTCGTGAGGCTATTTAGTTCCTTAAGGCGAACCCAGAAGAGACTCCTGCTACTACGGTACGCGCGTATTGTGTACGAAATAAGGATATAGTAAAGAAAGCATAGCAGAGAGAGAGGAAGAAGATGGGAAGTGGAAGGGTGTAATGGGGGGGGGCAGAATAAGATCCTATGCCCTGATTAACATATGGCATTGATTTAGTATACTGTATCACACGCGATTAATAGAGGGAAAGGGGCTATAAAGCAGATTATGTATAACTGCGCGATGTGGATGTGAACGGAGGATAATAAGACGGCCCCCTCCTGGAAGTGGTTCTCCTAGTGGCTAAAGAGTACTCCAGAGCTCCATATAATTAAGACGAAGCCTATTACGAGCTATTGTGTTAATCTCTATACCGAACAAAGCCTCCGCGAGTAGTTTGAGACTTAATATCGACCGGCACTTGAGGAAACTAGTATATGCTATGGCGATCGGATATATAATATAGATGAGAAGGGGGCACGAGTCTATATGCCTATAGGGGAGGAAGTAGTAGTTCCTATTGGAATTAAGGAGATATATATGGGAATACCTGAAAATCGTATATCCCTTATAATAATCGAATCTATATCTGTAGATAGTAAGGCGATTCCACCGGTAGTAATTGTCCCTAGAGTTATGATTATGGTTTCCTGGTTTCACGAAAATATGACTAGTTATGAGGTTATTATAGTCTCTCCCACTGGATATATAAATGAGGGCATTTATATGGTATAGTTAGACTACTTTATTAAGTATAATAACTATGGCCCTAATTAGGAGTAGTATATCCTAGTAATTGACGGAGTAACCTACCACTAAGCTAATGATTTTGTCCTGAAAGCTACCTATAATAAGATATGAATCGTCTAATTCCCCTCTCACTAGACTCACCTTCTTTAACCTTGCGATATAGGGGTCTTTAGGGAGTAGAAACACTATTAATAGGTTAATATTATGAATGTGATTCGCTCGTATGAGCCGGAATATAATATTTAGTGCCTCTTCCGCGATCTCCCTGGAATACAGGAGAAGACGTTCATAGTTCGAATGATTAAACACGCTTTCTAGAACACTGGAATCTGGCCCGTAAGCTTTAAAGCGGTACGGAGGAAGCTTAAGGAGTATGGTAAAAAGTAATGGAAAGATACTAGCTTGGAATTCCTAGAGTTTGGTTCTGAATCGGATACTGAATTAGATATAGAGCTTCCTCTACCTCTACCTGCTCCGATTCACGATTTAGAAGAGACCTACCAATTACCTACCCTCCCGAAACCTCCTTTCTTATATAATGAATGTGTTCTATAGCTTAATAATCTCGATAATAAGATCCTGGAAGCTCTGAGCTCCTCCCCTTATAAAGAGTATATGATTATAATTAAGGCTACTAAGAACTACCTTATGCTTAGTAGTTTACATGAGATAGATACTTAGAACGCTCGCAAAGTATAAGTTAATTGGTATAAGGCTAAAGCGAACGCATGGCTTAGTTTCTAAAGGGGAGGGTAGTTAAATGCCTCTAATGCTCTAGAAAAGAAGAAGATAAAAGTGAGGTATATAGCTGAAGAGGAGCTAAAGAAGGCCAAACGATAGCTTATAAAGGCCGAATTAGCTGAGAGGGAAGCTCTTAAAAGAGTAGGAATCGCTGTATGAGTGGCGGAGAGAGAGAGGAAGAGGAGAGTGAAGGATCTAGAGGTATAAGTAAAGAAGTAGGTCCTTGGAATTAATATGATTATCCCCCCTAAGCTCCTAATACTAATTCGCGATCCTTAGAATAATCCTACGGAAAACGAGCTAGAAGCTATACGAATTAAGTACTAGTCGCTCTATAATAAGGTAGCTAAGGAGTAAGCTGAATTCGATCGTATATAAGCCGAAGACCCTGTAATCTTTATAGATATACCTATTGATTCGGAGGTACTCGTATCTGAATAAGCTCACCGAATGAAGGGGAACCCCCTTAGTTAATTATATATATGGGCGATATCAGAGGAATCTAAGGGATTAGATTAGGGAGTAGGAGGGTTAGGAGGGGGTATAAATAGAGGGGCAGGTATAGAGGGGGTAGTTCTATGTTCTTCACTACCTAGATTAGTAATATTAACTAATTCTATTACTTAAAATACCGATTTTATAGTATTAGAATAATAGGAGTTTATATCCTTAATTACATATTATTTAAGGGTTATTTGCGTTGTGTGGTATAAAATCAGTGTCTGCGATTATATAGTAATTTTGGTGTGGTGTGGGACAACTCGCTTTCCCCGACTAAAGGGTAGGGCCCCTTTAGTCGCGACGTTAAGTCCGACTATTATCTTTATTTTAATAATTGAAAGCTAAAAAAGAGAGGAGGATTTTAAGGAAGCCTAAGAGTAAGGAAGAAA
>JAJTUS010000469.1:0-13640 GCA_021399465.1 Hyaloscypha sp. PMI_1271
AAGAATTAGATTCTATTAATTCTAACTAGTTTCCTAACTAGTAAGTAATCTTATATCACGCTTTAGTATCCCTTATTCGAGAACCTTATCTATATATTATAGCTAAGAATTACTAACCTTATAATATAACTCTAAGTGCTTTATAAAACTAATTATAACTTCGTAAACTATATAGCCCCTAATACCTTTATAGCTATTAAGCGAATTAGTAGTAAAATTAAGAGAAATCCCTCTCTAATATAAGGTAATTAATAATAAGTAATAAAGTAATAAGTAGAATTAGAGTTATAGTATTAAAAGTTATTAGTATTAAATTTAGTATAGAACTAATTTTTATTTCTCTTTAGAGGTCTAGGGAAAGCTCTTATAAATAAGAGCTTAAAATAATATATATATAATCTAGTAATTAATAAGTATTAGTTAGCTTACTAATTAATAGTATTCCTATAATTTAATAGGATTATTAATCCTCTTAATTACTAATTATATTACTAGAGAACTAAAGTATATTATATATACTAATATTACTATCGGTTTACTAGTACTACTAAGGTAACACGTAGTACCGTCATGTAGTCGTGGAATGCTAATTACGTAGGTTAGTGAAGTTGTTGTATTCTCTAAGTAGGGATTATAGTATCGAGGTTCTAATATATAATCCCTAAATATACTAAGACTAATTAGTACTAGTATCCGGTATGTCCCGTTTCCTGTATATCCCATATCCTATGTCCTATATATAGGAAATCATGTGATGTAAATCATATGACCTTCGGGAAACCAGTTATACTAATACTAGTAATTACCTGAAAAACACGAAAAACTGACGTAAAAGTACTAAAAATGCACGAAAAATAGTATCCCCTATTCGTATATAGATTTCCTAATCCGGCCTAGTACTAGATTATCCCTAAGTACTTAGTGTGCCCTCCTATATACCTATATCCCTCTATATACCTATTCCTCTTATTCTATATATCTATTCCTTCTATTTCATATATCCCTATTCGTGTTTAACCTATTCCTCAACGTCTAACTATATAGTATTCGTATTAATTAGACGCTTAAGGGTATTCGAGGGCTTTAATTTCATTATTAAGTTAGTAGGATTCGATTCTCCCTTAATCCACTTAACTTCTGTGATCTCTCGTCGTTCGTAAGCCTAGTAGAGGTATATTATATTAATTATGAGTCGCTTTTCTCGTATAATTCCTAGCTTAACTAGGTATTCGTAGAGGGACTTCGAATCTATATAGACGACTAGCGGGACTTCTATTTCAAGTATTTTATTAATTATAGTCTTAACTAAGCCGCCTATATTGAAACCGTGAGCTATACTATATAGTTCAGAAGCTAGAACACTTCTAGTGACTCTCTTATACTTTATAGACGACTAGTAGATAATATTAGCGTATCTAGAGCTATCCGCTAGGACTAGAATATATCTAATCTAAGAGGAGAAGTCTCGATTACCTATAAAGGAGGCGTCCGTAAAGATGATTAGGTATAGGGACTCCTTATCTAGCTTAACGAAACATAGTCCTCTAGTAGTATTTTCGATTTACTATTAAATACGCTTATTAAGGGCTTTAATATTAGTTTCCGTAGGTTCGATAGCTTAAGCGGCTACTAAGTAGTTATACGAAGCCTCTGGTTAGTAAGTTAATATAATATACGCTCCTTAAGCTCGCTAGGCGACGTATTATTCCTTAATCGTGAGGTTTCGATATATAATACCTCTACTACTTATCGTAGTTATGTTTTTAGCTATTACCGGGTAGAGGTTACTATACTAGTGTTCCTATATGAGGGTAATACTAGTAGAATTAGTATAAATAATACCTCTATTAAACTTGAGGTTATAATTAGTTATAAGACATTCGCGCTCCTTAGCTAGGAATTTAGCCTCTAGGAGCTTCAGATACTCTACTTTAGCGAAGTCGTTGTCTCCGAGGAATAGAGTATTATTAGTCTAAAGGCTAACGATTCCAAAGGGATAATTACTATAGAGGAGGTAAGGGTTATATATTAATTACTTTATAGCTAGCTCGTTTATATAGTGAGAGTAATAGGTCTTAAACTAGTAGTTTCCGGCTTCTAGTACTCTATAGAGTAGTTTTACGACTTTTAATACCGAACTATCCTCTAGATCTAGCTCTCTCGCAAGCTTAGGAGGTAGGTTAATATAGAAATCGCGATTTAGTAGAGTTAACGATTAGATATAGGCTTATAATATATCCCGTAAATATAGTCCTAAGGTATCTATAGTTATAGTAATAATATAGAGGATAACTCTCTAGCTAATATATTAGATTATTAGTAATTACGTTAATACTATATATTTCTTACTATTATTATAGGCTTAGACGACTAGTCTCGACTTCTTATACTCCTTTTCCGTGCCCTTATTCTTAATCTCATTAATGAAGTAGGAATTAAAGATATATACCCCTTCTAGTACCTAAGATCTAGAACTAACTTTAAATATACCCTTTTCTAGGAGGCTAGCGACTTTAGCTTAATGGGAATCGTTATATAAGCTATCGTTATTATCTTATAGGAATACTGTTATATTAGGGTACTTACGGGGTTATCCTCTACTATACTTTAGTAGAATAGTAAGAGGAATCGTGTCCGTATTACCTTTATCTTTATCGTAGAGTTCGGGGTTATAGAGTTCAGGATCACGTTTAGGTTCGTCGTTAATATTTATATCCCCTTCGTGGAATAGCTTTATAGAGGTTAATTAAAAGGTAGTATTACCGCGTAGTAAAGCTAGTACACATAACTCTCTATCTATAGCTATAAGCTTATATAGTCCCTCCTAATTACCCTTCTAGCTAGTATTCCCCTCACGCTATACTAGAATATTTGAATTTAGTATAAGGTTATAGATATTAGCTATAGAGGGTCCATTTCGTGTATTCAGGGCATCTTTAACTTAACGCTTAGCTTATAGGTTCTGAATCTCCGCTATTACCTTCTTAAGGGCCACTAATCGCTAGGAGACTAAAGGTAATAGTGGATTATATTTAGTTAATTGAGGTAGTATATTATAAACCAGGAGAGTAGAAACTATACTACTAATACCTACGGTATCGTTTAGAGCCTTAAAGGTTATCTATAGTACTATTTCCTTCGTAATTCCCTTAACTTTAGCTATAATAATTAGGTAAGCGTATCGAATTAAGCTATAGTAGTGCTCGACGATTCCTATAGAGTAGTATACTTCTATAGGGACGATTTTCACCTTAGTTCCTATAGTATTCATAAGTTGAGTGAACTCCTTACTTATAAACTACTTTCCGGTGTCTATAATAATCTAATTAGGAGGACCTAAATAGGTATTAATCTAGTATAGCTTTAGGGCATCCTAGGTGTATATAGTACTAATATTCTAGAGCTAATAGCCCCCGTGGTATTTAGTGCCTTCATCGACTACATAGAATATAAGCTTCCTGGAGATATAGAAGATATTAACGATAATCGAGAAATTAAAGCTTATATTATCTCTTAAGTTAAATCTAAATTATCTAGGGGATACTCTATTCTTTTAACAATATTTGTAGTACTTCGTGAGGTACTCTAGGGCTTCTATATTAATGTCGTGGCTAGCTCGTCCTAGGACGTTCTAGAGCTTACTAACTAATAGATAGCCGAATTAATGGTGTAATTATCGTAATTTAACCTCCGTGAGAAAGTAAGGATTATAGGTAAAGGACTCAGAAATGAAGCTTTATAATATAGTATTCCAAAGCAGAAAATAGTAACCAAAACATTATATAACAGGTACGTGACGTCTAGTGGGAGTAATAACGTAATTAGTGAGGTTATTAAAGTAGACTCGTAGCTTATCTATATTAGCTAAGCTAAGGAGAAATGGAGTCTTTATAAGTATAATATAGAATCGTACTTACCTAATTAGTGTTTCTACTACTATAGATCTAATAGAAGAGGAGGATCCAATACTAAATATAATAGGTTAGACCCGTGGTTTGGACTCGGTCATGTGACCTTCATTGCTATAGCTACGGGAGCGTATGGTGCGTGGCCCGTGTATATTTAGCTCACGTGAGAGCGAGACTCTCTTCTTCTCTCCTTAGTTATTTCTTCTTATATAAAGACTACTAGTTTTCTTTATATAAAGGCCTAGCCCATGACATTAGAAATAACTCCTTTAATTGGATTGTCATATACCAGTATTCAACTCTTGGAGTCCCTGGCCTTTATAGTAACTCTCGGAGTCCCTAGCTTTTTATCGAATTTTTTTCTTAAATCAGACAGAATGGCTTCGAATAGCTAACAAGTGCCCCCCTAGTAGGCTAATGTCCTCTTAGAACGAATTCAAGCCCTCGAGGGCCTTATATAGACCTTATAAGCTCGGCTTAATATAAGGGAAGGTCGTCGTCGTAATCGGTTACCCAATGTGCCCACGTTTAATAGCTCTCGGAAGGAATACCCTACTTGGGCTACATAGCTGCGAGCTAAGCTATAAGTGGATATAGAAGATAATAAGGATATTATACGTTTTTGGTATTACTACTCGCGGTTATAAGGGAAAGCTCTATTACAAGTTATACTATGGGTAAAGAGCGTGGGCTAATAAGGGATAGTCACGGAGCTATATAGTTAATTAGACGCTATATACGATATACGGGAGGAAGTGGATAGTAGCGAATAGCAAATAATAGTACTCTAGTAAAAGAATAAGCCTTTTATGGTCTACTTTATAGAGTTTAAGCGTAGTCTCATAGCTACGGACGGAGTCTTGTAGCCGAATTAGGTCAAACGATTATTTTTAGAGTCCAGTTTCTCAAAGGAGCTTCGTATAGCTCTTATACCGGTGGAAAAGCCTGAGAATTTTGAAGGCTACGTTACTATTATTCGGCGAGTAGTATTAGACTTAGAACAGGGCTATGGCAAAGGCCATTAGTTAATAGATATAGGCTCGTATGATACGACTATGGATTAGGAAACCGCCCCAGAAGTGCGTGTGGCCTCTGTGTCTAGGACGTATGCAAAGCGGGTCTCAAAGGACGTGATTAAAGCCCGTAAAGAGAAGGGGCTATGCTTACGCTATGGAAATGCTGGCCACCGGATACGGAATTACACGTACCTAGCACTAGTTAGACTAGAAGCTGACTCTGGGAGTCATATAGTAAAGATTAGTACCTCGAGGGTATATTAGATAAATGAGGTTCTAGGGGAGCTCGATTCTAGCGACTTTGAAGACGAGTAGGCCTCTGGCTCCGTAGGGAGGGGGGTAATGTAATAGGTTGGACCCATGGTTTGGACTCGGTCATATAACCTTTATTACTATAGCTACGGGAGCGCATGGTGCGTGGCCCGTATATATTTAGCTCGCGTGAGAGCGAGACTCTCTTCTTCTCTCCTTAGTTATTTCTTCTTATATAAAGACCACTAGTTTTCTTTATATAAAGGCCTAGCCCGTGACACTAAAGTAGACTATAACTTAACCCTTAGTACTCTCGTCGAGAATAAGGCTATCGTTAGTATACTATAGAGCCTTAAACTAATTAAGACTAGTAGTTAAAAACTTAGCTACTCTAATATTAATTATAACTCCGTAAAAGCGTTAAGTATTATATCTAGACATATCTCCTACTATAAAGGTTTAGACGTCTTCTATAGGTATTTTATTAGGTTCTAAGTCTAGCTCTAGGGCGTGATTTTCGCCTATTAGTTAGTATATAAATGAGAGCTTTATAAGGTTATCTATAAGGCTATTTGCCGTAATTATTAGTAGTTTAGGAGTTCGTATATTAAGGGCTTATATGTCCGAAGTAGTAAAGAGGCTTTCGACAGAAGTAAAGTAGGAATTAGTAAGTTAATCCTCTTCGTCTTCGTCGTCCGTATCTACTAGGAGAGCCTTAAAAGCGTTACCTAATTCGTCTTTACTACTCTTAAGTTCTCCCTCGACTTCGGCCACATATTATAAATAGGCGCTATTAAAGCGTTTATCGAAGGTTCGGGAGGTTTATACCTTACTACTAAATCGACTAAGGTTTCTAGCTCTAAATTAGGCCTTCTTAGCCTCTCATTCCTCCGGTAGGTGCTTCTAGGAGTAGTAGTCTAGCTTCTTATATATAAAGCACGACTTCGTAGTATCCAAGTAGTCGTTACGATTATAATTACGGTCGCGGTCACGGGGCTTATAGCTATTCGAGTAACTGTCTCAATTTCCGTAGTTTTGGCTTAAGGATTAACGATTACCGAACTAGCGGTTCTAGCTATTTGAGTAGTATCACTAATTAGTAAAGAAGGTACTAGAATTAGTCTACTATTCTCTCTCGTACGTAGTAATTAATAACTAGAGCTTATTAATAAGCTAGGCGAGATCCGGAGGAGGGTCTAATATAGCGTATCTATAGGCTCGAATACCTTAGTAAGTAGTAATGACTTTATTATATAGGAATTCAGTACTTCGTAAGGCGAGTATAAGGCTATATTATAATTAATAAAGCTCATTAATTAGCATCTAAATAGCCTCAAACGTACTCTTTTTAGGGTATTTGGCGGTCATAGTAGTTAGATTAATAGTGTTCCATTTATCTAGGTTCGCACGGTAGTATCCAGGTCCCTTAAAGAAGTTATAGATACTTATATAGGCGTTATTAAATAAGCGGTGGGATAGTAGGTTACTATAGAAGTAGTCTTAGGCTAGTCCCTTTAGTATAGTAAGAAAGGCTCGTATATATATTCCGAGGGGGAGTTCTATACGTTAATAGATATTATAGAAGATAACGAGTTTATAGTTAAAGCTACTATTAGAACTATTATACTTCTATTCCTCTATATAGATCTTAGCTACTTCCGCGACGAGTCTAGTAACTAAACCTAATTAGGTAATATTTGGGTCCGGTAGAGGTAGTAGGGGTAGTGGTAGAAATACCGGTATATTTACTAGTAGGAATAGTAGTATACCTATATTTACTACTCTAGGGGCATTCATAGGTGCTATACCTATATAATCTAGTAGGGGTATAGGATACTATAGTAATAGGGGCAATAGAGGAGGAATCGGAGTAGTAACTAGAGGAGGAGGAGGTGGAATTATAGGAGGTAGTAGAAGGGGTATAGTAGGTTAAGGTTATAGGCGCTTATTCTCTATAGTAGTAATAAAGGCTAATCGAATTAGTCCCTTTACAAGATCTACTTCCGCCTTAAGTATATCCTCCTATATCTATATATATAGTTCCTTCTCTCTTATAATAGCTAATAAGGTATAAGCGATTATAGTAGTACCCTTATTCTATTAAACATATACTCCGCCGTATTAAAGGACTTTATATAGACGTTAGAGTTCTATGAAATCGAGTCTATTAAAGTCGGCTCGGGAGGTGAAGTCCTTAAAGTTATATCTAAATAGCTCCTATAGGTTATCGTTAACTATCTTATAGAGGTAGTAGAGATATAGCTTAGTATTCACGAATTCAGTGAGATCTTCATCTATAGCCTTAGCTATAACAATTCCGGGTCTCTATTTTCGTACTAGCTCTCTATAGTTATCTTAGCCATTATTAGATATAGAGGAGGGAGCGGGATTCGATTCGATTAATCTAGAGAGGATATCGTCCGCTATACTAGCGATAGTCCCCTAGGCTCGTACCTAGTCCGAAGTATAGTAATTCGTAAAGAGGTAATTCGTAAAGAGGGTAATTCGGGTAGTTCGTAAAGGTAGTTGTAGGAGATAGTTACTAGAAATTAAGAAATTTAGGGGCGAAATATCTTGATTTCCGGAAAAGAGGTTCTGAAAATCGGAGTTTCTAGGAGTTTAGGTAGTTATAGAAAGTTAATTTTGACGTAAAAGAAGGTTAGAAAAATGGTTAAATAGTTAACTATTCATTAATTAGTAAGAAATAGTGTCTTCCTCCCTATGGAACTAAATCATAGGTAAAGTAGTTAATAGTGTTTCCCCTCTTTAACTTAAACGATAGCTTTGCCCCTAAGGAACCGAATCTTGAGCAAGCGTAGCTTAATCCTTCCTAATCTATATATATAAAATAAATCTTGTTCTAATCTAAATATAAACTAATTAGTATCAGTTCACTAGTAACGCGTAGCACTGTCACGTAGTCATGGAATACTAATTATGTAGGTTAGTGAAGTTGTTATATTCTCTAAGTAGGGATTATAGTATCGAGGTTCTAATATATAATCCCTAAATACGCTAAGACTAATTAGTACTAGTGTCTAGTATGTCCCGTTTCCTGCATGTCCCATGTCCCATATCCTATATATAGGAAATCATGTGACGTAAATCACATGACCTTCGGGAAACCGGTTATACCAACAATTACATATAACCTTTTATATATTATAGTATACCTCTCTTTAAGGATCTTAGACTCTAAGACTTATTAATTTATTCCAATAAAAAACGCGTTTAATTCTATTAAAGTAAACTTCTAGTATCTTAAGAAGTAGTTTTATTATATAATTCTAATTAGAGAGTATTTAATTAGATAAGAGCTAAGACTATAATTATAGATTAAAGGTAAAAGCTAAGTAGTAATCGTGATTTCGTTTATAGGGATATATATTCTAATTAGCTTATTTAGAATACTAAGGTACTACTCTATAGGATTAATATTACTTATTATATATAGTATTAAAACTCTCTAAATAGCGTTAAATGAAATATTAGTTAAGATATTGTAGTGGGGAAACGGCTGACGCTCACGTGGCTGGTCACATGACCCTCGGCTATGCATATGCTCATGTATATAGCTCAGTCCTCCTCTCCTTCTCTCCTTCCCACTATTATAGTGTTCTGAGTATATGAGTTCTATTATATATATTGTGTCCCCATGATCCCCTCTACAATATTTATATAAAAAAACCTATATAAATATTCTAGATTCTTTAAAAGTTATCTTTAGATTCCTAAGAAAGTAAAGTAATTAGTTATATTATTTCTAATTAGAATTAGTACGAAATTTAGTAATTAATTTAGGTAATTCTTTACCTTTATTTAAGGACCTCTTCGTAATATAAAAAGCTTCTCTCTTTTAATTATAACTATAACTATAACTATAACTTCTTATATATCTATTCTTACTTTCTAGCTTCTTCTTTTACTTTTCTTTAAGTCTTCTTTAATTATTTTTAATTAATTCTATAATATATTTTATTATTATAGCTTCCTATAATAAATATAAAGGTAACCTTATAGCTTCTTTCTCTCTTATTAGTAAATACTTGAAATATTTCAAGTATTTACTTATTAATCTTAATTCCTTATATATAATAGCTCTTAGTAAGAAGAATTATAACTACTATAATAAGAATTCTAAGTCTTATAAACTAGTAAGTTCTTTACTCTTAAATCTAAGCTAAAGCTAATATGATTTAAAGATTCCCTATAGCTTTTTAGAGGCTTACTAAGCCTAGGAAGATATTATAATAATCTTTAAGGCTTAGCTTAAAGTATATCCTAATTAGTAAGTTATAGATACTAAGTATTTAGTTAATTATGTCTTTAATAATTAGATACTTACTAATAAGCTTATTAATTTTACTCGTTACCTAATAAAGCTTAAAGAGGATTTAACTTAGACTTATATCTTAATTATAAGTCTTTTATAATATAAAAGAAGAGGTACTTAGCTAACTCCTTAAAGGAATATAAGAATATTTACTTCTAGGATATTAATCTTATTACTAAGATCTCTAATAAGATTAAGTAATAGTTTATTATAAGTACCTTAAGTACTAAGAATATAATAATTAATACTATTTATAAGTTAATTATAGAGATCTAGGCCTTTTATAAGGTTTATATAGTAGTTATAAGTTCGTTGGTTCCTCTTAACCTCCTTATTACTAATATTATTATAGTATTAATATATTCTAGTAAAAAATAAGCGGATTCTAGAGTTTATTTCCTAGTAATTTACTAAGTCCTAAATAAAGCTAGTATTTAGAGTTTAGTAATTTTAGATATAGGATTTATAAGACTTAGTATTTACTTCTTTAAGATTCTTATAACTAGTTTACTTATAATAAACCTTTTTTAACTCTAATCTTTCCCTAAAATATAAATATAATTCTTATAAGCTTTAATAAAACCCTATAAATTTTTTTAAGTAAAAACTTAAAGAAAGAGTATCTTAATTACTATTTATAGTTATTTTTTAGGCTTTCTAGGTTTTCTTTTTCTTTTATAGGTCTAGAATTCTTAACTTTAATAAGTTATTAAGAGGTTATTATAGACTCTAAACTATAGTTTTTATTATATAATAATAGAAGTTCTTTAGAGTTTTTAAGGTTAAAGAAAGTAAGTAACTAGGTATTATAATCTTCTAGCTAGGATTATTACGGGCTAGGCCTTTATGTAAAGAAGACTAGTGGTTCAATTAACTAAATAGAATTCTCTAAGGAGGAAAGAGAAGAGAAAGGAAAGCGAGGATAGGAACCGTGTTCCTTAAGGCGTCTAAGCTTCCTGAGTAACGCGTGGTTGCTCTATTAACTAAAGGGGGCGTGTCACATGACTACGGATATGTCCGAGATTATGTGACCTAAGCGAGGCTTCTAGCTAAGTATATTAATCGGGTCTCGACCCGTTATATTACCCCCCTCCTTACCCGCGAACGCTAGCCCCGTAAATACGTGGGCAAAACTTCCTTCTATCTAATACTTTCTTCCTAAGCCTCTAAAGCCGATGTCTCCTCTAGCGTAGAGCGCGGCTCCTATATAGGGCAGGCGTAGCCCTTCTATTTTATAAGTAACTTCCTTAAGACTCCCTGGCCCCGTCTTACGTGCTTCTTATTAAGGATCTACTCGATTTCGTACTTGTCTTCGTCTCCCATAAGCTGTGGTTATAGCTATGAGTCGTCCTAGGACTAATATGGTAGCGGGTCTATTATAGCTAGCCAGAGGAGCTTACTATAGAATATATCATGGATTCCCGGAGGTGTATTAAGCCGAAAACTATAACTCCCTATAGTCTCTATTACTATATACTTGGTATACTTCGCGTTAAGCTTCTTAGTTAATCTATCCGTCCATATATTCTAGAGGTTAAGCTATACCTTATCCCTAACCTTAAACTCCGGGGCTTAGTCTCTCTTCTGGTTTATTACTTCCTCCTAAAGCTATTAGGCCGTCGCTATTATAGCTTATATATACTCTCGTATATTACGGAGCTTATATATAATATTATCTATTATCTAAATAAGTAATACTCCTCCGCCTTCCTTACTAACTTCGTCCTAGAGCTAGACTAGCTCTATATAGTATCCGTGGGATAGAAAGAAGGGGCTAACCCCCGTAGAAGTAGTGTCCCGGTTATTAATTACTAGTTCGGTATATAGTAGGAGGCCTACCTAGTTTACTTAGTTATAATTCACAAAGGTATAGAGGAAGGTCTTAATTGTCTAATTCATTCTTTCTATAGACCTATCTATTTTGGGGTAGTATACTATAGATAGTCGTCGAGTAATCCCTAGTAGCTTATATACCCTTCCCTATAGCGCTCCTATAAACTACTTCCCCCGGTTAGATACTATAGCCCTTAGGAGCCTATATCGATAATAGTAAGTCTTCGCGAACTACTTCGCTATTATCTCTACTATAATATCCCTTATAGCCTTAAGTATTACTCCCTTTCCTAAGCGGTCCGTAATAACTATTATATTAGTATACCCTTTGCTTAATAGGAGTTCTACTATAAAATTAATCGAGATCTCTTACTAGATCTAACTTGGGATAGGGAGGGGCTTTAGGAACCCTTAATAGTAGTCCCTCTATGCCTTATTCCTTCCGTAAGCGTTATAGTTTTATATGAACTAATATACCTACCTTGACATATTTAGCTAAAAGAATTACCGTGAGAGAAGGGCGCCCGTAATATCTTATCCTAGGTAACTATACTAAATTGAGTCGTGTATCTACTAAATTAGCTCTATATAGAGCTCTTCTAAGTCTAGAACCTATTATTACCCCTGGAATAGTAGTTATCCGGACTAGGATAGCGAGTACTCTCCTATTAATACCTTAATCTTTAAATTAAATAGGAAGATACGTTTTTCCTCTTATATTACCTTAACTATAGCCTAATATAGCTTATCCCCCTCTTAGGCGTCTTACTATAGCTTCTTAAGCTTATCTTAGGTATGATTTTCCGCTTATTACCCTATATACCCCCTACTAGGGTAGTCTTCTCCTAGACTTTAGCTTCTTAAGCCCGGCTTAGGAAGAGTCTCCTACTCCTCGAAGACCTATACCTTATCTTATCCCTTCCCTCGACGCTCCTAGTCTTAATCTTCTAAACTAGGCTCCGAGACTAGAATAGGCTTCTCCTTAGTTTATCGTCTTACCTATACTAGTACTATAAGGATTATATCCTTAGGGAGGTTACTTAGGGTCTCTAGTTTTAGTAGTTATAATATCCTTAATTACTAATATTCGTCTTCTTCTCTAGTAGGTAAGTCCTATTCCTATCTTAAGAGTATATCTGCTTATTTATTATCTTTCCCTAGAATATATGAGATCTTAAAATTATATTACGAGAGGATTAGGGACTACCTTATCTACTATTCTATAAGCTTCCGTGCTATTATAAAGTACTCTAGGTTCTTATAATCCATATAAACTTCGAATTAATATATACTCCTTAGTTCTATATCCTATTCTTCTAAGTAGCGAATAATCACTAGTATCTCCTTATTATAGATCTCGTAGTTATATTCTATAGAGTTATTCTTCTTTGAAAAGAATATATAAGGTTATAAGACGCCCTCCTTATTAACTTATATAAGGAGACTACCTATACTTTACCTAGAGGAATCTATTTCGAGGATAGTCTCTCGGTTATAGTTAAACTATATAAGTATTAGGGCTAAGATAAATATCTTCTTAAGCTTCTGGAAAGTAGTCTTTACCTAGTCTATCCACGAGAATACCTGATCCTTATATGTGAGGTTAGAGAGCGGTTAAATAATCTCTGAGAATTCCTAAATAAAGCGCTAATAGAAATTCGTAAACCCTAGGAAGCTCCTTATACCCTTAACTAACTTAGGGGCCTCCTAACTTAGGATAGCTTTAACCTTTACTAGGTCTATACTAATACCCTTCCCGGCTTCTATAATGAACCCTAAGTACTTTATTAACTTAACCTCAAATTTATACTTATTAATATTAAGCTATAATCCTGCCTCTTTTATTTACTAGAGGACCTTCTATATATATTCATAGTACTCCTTTCTTAACCCTAAGGAGTAGACTAGGATATCGTCTATATATATAGAGTAGAATTCATCTAGGAAGTCTCTAAGGGCCTAGTTAATATACTTCTAGAAGGTGCTTAGGGTATTCACTAGGCTAAAAGGGGTCACTAGCTATTCGTAGAGTCTATACTATATATAGAAAGCCGTCTTCTACTCCTCTCCTTTAGTAATATGGATCTTATAGAAGGTAACTATGATATTAAGCTTTATGAACCATTTCACTTTCCCGATATTCTAAAGGGTCTTATAGATTAATGGGAGTAGGTACTAGTCCTTCTTCATAAGCTTATTTAGGCCTTAATAGTTTACGTAAAACCGTAGCCCTCTACTAGACTTTCGTATAAAAAGGATAGGGGCTATAGCGAGAGAGTAGCTTACTTGAATAAACCC